>JAJHPC010000011.1:2768079-2783490 GCA_024447665.1 Juncus inflexus
AAACAAGCATCCACATAATCTCTAAATTACAATTATTAAACTTAACAACATCCTAAAATTCTAAAATTGAGACTAATAAGTTCTCATTTATTTAAAGTAATTATTAAACCGAATTTAATTTGCTTAAGACGCCACTCCACCCGAAATTCCCAAGCTAAAGATCAAAACCCGGGCACAACATAAAAGTAAGGGTGAGTACCGACTCAAAGTAAGGTAAGAAAAGAGGCCCACCGCATACACAAAAATATGATGTATATAAATATAGTTTATATAAAAAAATAAAGTAACGAAGAGTCGATTGCATAATTTATAATAGTAATAATATAGTAGTTATAAAAATTGTTGTCACTTCGGGATATTAACTCATTTCACTTTCCACACACAACACACACTAGATCATGCTCCGTGGCATCGAGTACGCGCACAGATACAAGTCTTTCCGAGCTCGTTATTGGGTGATCAGCTGGCCCTAGTTTCGCTCTACTAAATACGGCTTCTCACCTAGGTGAATCAGCGGCTCTGGTTTCGCTCTACCAAGTACCTCTGCTTTTTCACACATCTCACTATACCCCGTATCTTAAAATGTCTTTAAATATTATCTTTAATTTCTTTTATTACTAAAATATTAATTTGAGCCATGTAAGCTCTATTTCATAAATAAAAGTTGTATATTCAATATTCGGTATTATCATTATGAATACTTATAATATAAATACTATTTATACGGAAGAACAAATACGCCCAAAAGGAAAAGCATATGCGGGCAAAAACCTTACTTTGAATAAATGCAACAACTAGCAAGCACTCACGCGAAATCTCCGGCTTTCACAAACTCGGAGCTTCCTTCGCAACTCTTTCAACTTCTTGGTCTTCTTCTAATACGAACTCCTTCTCACGCGAATCTAATTATTTAATTAATACTAATTACTATTCGATCTCGAAATTGCATACCGACTTCAATCTGATTACTCCCGAAAAATATTTTCTGGACCTTAAATGCAGAGAGTAACCTTACCAATGATCCCGAATGCCCAAAAACATACAGATCGACTATTTATTTGAGAAAATTGGAGTTATGGTTAAAAAGATATAATTAAAACAATTTTCCTTAATAAATCGGATTTGAAATTCTAGCTTTTAAAAAAGTACACGAAATTCCAGATTTTCTCAAAACAGTATTTCCAAATCCCAGTTCTATAAATTCCAGATTCTCTTAAAAACAGTATTTCCAAATTCCAGTTCTATAAATTCTAGATTCTCTTAAAAACAGTATTTCCAAATTCCAGTTCTATAAATTCCAGATTCTCTTAAAAACAGTATTTCCAAATTCCAACTTTTAAAATCCAGACTCTTGAATCTGTCCGAAAATCGAACCCAGTTCCAGCTTCGTAAAATACCCCATTTTCAGATTTAATAAAATCAGATATTTTGTAATATTATTTACTCATAATATAAATTATAGGAAAATATTAATATCATATTATCATATACCACAATCATTTTACTTAAAAATTATAACATTTATTTAGTTATACCCTATACTAATGATTATCGTTATTTAAAAATATAGCCCATATGATATAATAAAATAACATCAAAATTCTCTTTTCCAGCATATTTGACCGTTTAATATAATAATTTTCTTATTAAAATATTTATCCTTCTCCAATTTAGTTTTGAAAAATATAGTTATATTTATTAAACAACAGATCCATAACCACAAAAAATATTTATTTTATTTATATACACATGCAACATGGCCTAATAATACAAATTAACACTAACTACTAATTAACTAAATAAGAAATTGCAAACTCACAAAATTCCGTAAGATTGCGAGAGAATAAAATTGGGGTTGAAGTCCGGATAAACCCGTGTTCACGAGCCGAAATTGCCTTCTACCTTTGGTCTACGTGGACCGGTTTCACGGACGCTAAAATGAGAAACCGCGTGCTACAGGTCCAGCAAGTGCTACAGGTGCCAGTACGTGCTACAAAGGATGTAAGCTCCACTTAGCTCTCCAATTCCTCACCAATGGACCCGTCCGGTTCTGAGCGCGAAAGGGAGAAGAGAAGGAAAGGCAGGGAAAGGGAGAGGGAAGAAATAGAGAGGAGGAGGGGTGTTGGGGTGTGACAGGGAAAAAGGAGAGAGAGAGAGAGAGAGAGAGAGATTCGCGGAGAAGGAAGGAAATGGATCCCGTTTTGCTTCAATAGAGGGTATTTGAACCAAAATGGAAGGAAAAATACACCGTATCTTCTGATTAAATGCAAATTATTTTCATTAACGACCATAATTACCCACTAACTGCAAAATCTGAAAATTCAGCCTTCCCCATGACATTCTCTGAACTTACAAAAGAAGAAACTGAACAACCACGTACTGCGCCGAAATTGCACTTTAGACCCTCCAACTTAAAATAATCACATCTTTCACTATACACCTCAGAATTTGATGATTCAAATTTCTAAATTCTTTAATTAATGTGCGAATTTATTGAACTAAAATTTATTATTTCTCAACATACCAAAATATTTTTAAAATTATGAAAATACCCCTACTATCATAATAAAAATTAAATTTAAAATTTCTTTATTATAACAACTACCCCACCTAACAAGATCGTTTGTCCCCAAACGATCTACGCACTGGGTCACTAAAGAGGTTTGGATAATTCTCGTGCATATCCGACTCTAGCTCCCAAGTCGCTTCGCGCCCGTGTGATTTTTCCACCGCACTTTAACGTAAGGAATAGTTCGTGTACGAAGCACCCGATCCTTCCGATCAACAATACGAACCGGTTCTTCCTCGTAACTCAAATTCTTCTATATAGTTAAGGAGCCATAATCCACCACATGACTCGGGTCATGGACATACTTCTTCAACATCGACACATGAAATACATCGTGTACTCCCCGATAAAGTTGGGGGGTAGAGCCAACCGATACGCCACTTCTCCAATTCTTTTGAGAACCTCGAAAGGTCCAATAAATCGAGGGTTCGCTTTCCCTCGCATGTGAAACCTCACTATTCCTCTTGCTGGTGATACCTTTAAAAATACCTTATCTCCTACTGCAAACTCCACTTCTCTTCGTTTCGGATTGGCGTAATGTCGCTGCCTTTGCCGAGTCGCTTCGATCTTCTTCTGAATTAATTCAACCTTTTCTACACTTTCCCGAATTAATTCCGAATTGTCGGGTCTTGTACACCCACCGGTTCCCAACACAATGGTGTTCTACACCGCGCCCCATACAACGCCTCGAATGGCGACATACCAATAATAGCGTGATAACTATTATTATACGAGAATTCAATCGCGGGCAAATGTTGATCCCAATGACCTCCCATCTCAAGAACACACGCCCTTAACATATCCTCGAGGGTCCGACCGTCCGTTCGACCGACCATCGGTCCGCGGGATGATAAGCCGTAGAAAAATTCAGCTTCGTACCTAAGCCTTTTATGCACCGAATGCCAATACCGAGATACAAACCTCGGGTCTCGATCCGATACAATCCGAACCGGTATTCCATGTAAGCACACTATACGATCAATATACATCCGTGCCATCTTTTCTAGTGGGGTTCCTAATTCGAATGGTATGAAGTGAGCCGCCTTGGTGAGGCGATCCACTATTACCCATATTGCATTATTCTTACTTAGGGTCGCTGGAAAACCTGTAACGAAATCCATCGTTATTTCTTGCCACTTTCCTTTCGGTACGGGTAATGGTTGTAATAGCCCTGCTTTCTTCTTCCTTTCCGCTTTAACTCGCCGGCACACTAAACACTTCTCACATATTGTGCTATCTCCCATTTCGTTCTTCTCCACCAAAAGCTTTTCTTGAGGTCTCGATACATCTTTGTTTCTCCCGGATGAACCGAATACCGAGAGGAATGTGCTTCCGCTAATATCGCCCTTTTAATATCCGGAATATTCGGAACACACAGCCGATTACCAACTCGTAATACCCCTTCAGAGTCACATCTAAATTCCCGATATACTCCTTCTATCATCATCTCCTTAATCTTCACAAAACCCGGATCATTATCTTGTGCCTCACGTACCTCGCCTAATAAGCTCGGCCTAATAACAAGACTCGCCAAAATGGCATCATCACCCGGTAATACCAACTCAATATCCATCTTTCTTAGGTCATCCAAAATGCATCTATCGTAAACGATACAAGCCGACATTGTCGCATACCTCTTTCTACTTAAAGCATCCGCTACCACATTCGCTTTCCCGGGTGATACTCTATGTTAATGTCATAATCCTTCATCAACTCCAACCACCTCCGTTGCCGAAGATTTAACTCCTTCGCGAGAAAATATATTTAAGACTCTTGTGATCCGTAAACATGTTACACCGCCGCCGTAAAGATAGTGCCTCCAAATTTTCGTGAGCAAACACAACCGCCGCTAACTCCAAGTCGTGGGTGGGATAATTCTCCTCGTACGGTTTGAGTTGTCTCGAAGCATACGCTATTACATTCTTGCCTTGCATTAATACACACCCGAGACCTTGGAGTGAGGCATCACCGTAAACCGAGAACTCCTTTCCCGGTTCCTACTACCACTAAGATAGGAGCAGAAACTAACTTCTTCTTCAACTCTTCGAAACTTTTCTCGGCACTTTTCATCCCACACAAACTTTACATCCTTTCTCATCGCCCTACTCATCCGTAACGCAATCTTTGCGAATCCATCCACAAAACGTCTATAATACCCGGCTAAACCCAAGAAACTACGCACTTCCGTTACATTCATTGGTGGTTTCCAATTCACCACCGCTTCCACCTTGTTTGGGTCCACCGATAAACCATCCTTCGAAATCACATGACCTAAAAAATGACACACTCTGAAGCCAAAACTCGCACTTCTTGAACTTTGCATACAACTTGTGATCCAACAAGGTTTGCAACACCACTCTCGATGTTCCTCGTGTTCCTTCCCCGTTCTTCGAATAAATCAAAATATCATCGATAAACACGATTACAAAAGAATCGAGATAAGGTTTGAAGACTCGATTCATTAAGTCCATAAAAGCTGCCGGTGCATTGGTCAATCCAAACGACATCACTAGGAACTCGTAATGTCCATACCGCGTGCGAATGTCCGTCTTCGGTATATCTTCCGGTTTAATTTTCAACTGATGATAACCGGTACGTAAATCAATCTTCGAGAAAACCCGAGCCCCTTGTAATTGGTCAAATAGGTCATCGATCCGGGGTAAAGGGTACTTGTTCTTCATCTGTAACCTTATTGAGCTCGCGTGTAATCGATACATAACCGCAGAACCATCCTTCTTCTTCACAAATAACACGGGTGCTCCCCACGGTGAAATACTGGGTCGAATAAACCCCAACTTCAACAACTCGTCCAACTGACTTTTCAATTCTTTCAACTCCACCGGTGCCATACGATAAGGAGCTCGGGAAATAGGTCCCGTACCGGAGCTAGATCGATTGCAAACTCTACAACTCGATCCGGGGGGTAAACCAGTGAAGTTCATCAGAAATACTCCAGAAACTCACACACCACTGGAATATCCTTCAATTTCTTCTCTCGCAGGTGAAGTCACCCGAACGGACGCTACTAACGCCGCACACTTAGCTCGCACAAATTTCTTCTCATGCTTCATGTAGATAAGAAGACCTCCGAACTCCGATCGTCGATTGGAAAAATTAAACTCCTCGCCATTGGACAGTTGGAAGATCATCATTTGTTGTCGACAAACAATCACTGCATTGTGTCGAACGAGCCAATCCATGCCCAAAATAACCTCAAAATCTCGCATGTCCATCACTACAAGATCAACTGGCAATCTATGGTCACCAATCTTCACGTTTTTGGACTTGCACACTCAGTTTGCTACAACCGAGCCCCCTATTGGTGTTCCCACTGCTATCGACTCGCTACTAACCTCGGTTTTCCAACCATGCTCATGCACAAATGATGACTCTACGAATGATAATGATGCACCCGTATCAAAGAGCACATAAGCTGGGACGGGTGAAATATAAACGGTACCTGCGATGACATTGGTAACCTCCGCCTCGTTGTCGCGCTGGACTACATACATTGTCGCACGGTTGTTCGGCCGGTTGCTGGAACCTCCAACTTGCTGCTGGGAAGGGCGAGAGACAGGTGGCCTCTGACTTCCATACTTCCCCTTGTTCGGACACTGATTCGCTATATGACCGGTCTGATCACAATTGTAACACTTCCGGTTCTTGAGAAAACATTCTCCTCGGTGCCTCCTATGACATGTCGAACAAGGTGGTAATTCGGATCCTTCGTAACCACGGGTTTGCACTGCTCCACGAAAATTATAGGGTGCCGGTCTTGATGGTTTCTTCGAGCGATGCTCGTGCCTATCCATCCTCATCTTGTACGACTGACACCTATCACGCTCCACACCAATCGCCACATTCACCACCTCCGATATCGTTCCCAAACTGTGTGGCCTCACTATGATCGCCAACTCCGGATGCAATCCATCAATGAATCTGGCCACACGCTCCTCCACATCCACCACAGAACTACCTCCAAATATGGAAAGTCGGTGCCACTCCTCAGAATACTCCTGCACGCTCATATTACCCTGCTTCAGATTCTCGAACTCCTGCTTGCGAGCGCGCCGAAGGTTTTGCGGAAAATGATGCTTAAAGAATTCCTCCTCGAACCAATTCCACGGTATAGTCTCACCAGGATGTTTCACTTCGTAACCCACCTTCTGTAAATTCCACCACGAATCCGCTCGTCCAGAAAGCATGTGCGTAGCCAACCGCACCTTATCCTCCTCCGGACACTTCATCGCATCCAACTTCTTGCGCACGTGTTGTAGCCATGCATACGAATCATCCGGGTTAGACGAACCTGAAAAGGTATCCGGCTTCGTACTCAAGAAAGACTTCAGGAGGTCCTGAGCATTTCCTTGACCAGCCCGAGAGGACCGTCCGTTGTCCCGGGATTCTTGTTGAATTAGTTGCCTCATGAGCGCCAAAAAGTCATTCCGCCAAGGCGTCATGGTGGCGACCGGTATCACTCCACCAATGTCACCGCTGTTAGAACCGTCAGACATCTTCCTGAATTATATTGAGACACTCACTCTTAGAATATGCTACTTAAATTTCCTTATTTCCCTTATTTTTATTTTTTTTAATATTTTTTTAATTTTTTACTTCACCCAACCCACTCTCACTCACGCGCGTTTATCTATAATTTAGATTGTGGATCGTTTTACTCTGATACCATTAAAGTTGTTACACTCCTTATCCAAATAAATGACTAAAATGTAACAACCGCCAAAAAGCATTTAAACAAGCATCCACATAATCTCTAAATTACAATTATTAAACTTAACAACATCCTAAAATTCTAAAATTGAGACTAATAAGTTCTCATTTATTTAAAGTAATTATTAAACTGAATTTAATTTGCTTAAGACGCCACTCCACCCGAAATTCCCAAGCTAAAGATCAAAACCCGGGCACAACATAAAAGTAAGGGTGAGTACCGACTCGAAAGGTAAGAAAAGAGGCCCAAACCGCATACACAAAAAATATGATGTATATAAATATAGTTTATATAAAAAAAATAAAGTAACGAAGAGTCGATTGCATAATTTATAATAGTAATAATATAGTAGTTATAAAAATTGTTGTCACTTCGGGATATTAACTCATTTCACTTTCCACACACAACACACACTAGATCATGCTCCGTGGCATCGAGTACGCGCACAGATACAAGTCTTTCCGAGCTCGTTATTGGGTGATCAGCGGCCCTAGTTTCGCTCTACTAAGTACGGCTTCTCACCTAGGTGAATCGGCGCTCTAGTTTCGCCTCTACCAAGTACGGCCGTATTACCTCGCGTTTTTCACACATCTCACTATACCCCGTATCTTAAAATGTCTTTAAATATTATCTTTAATTTCTTTTATTACTAAAATATTAATTTGAGCCATGTAAGCTCTATTTCATAAATAAAAGTTGTATATTCAATATTCGGTATTATCATTATGAATACTTATAATATAAATACTATTCATACGGAAGAACAAATACAAACCAAAAGGAAAAGCATATGCGGGCAAAACCTTACTTGAATAAATGCAACAACTAGCAACTCTCACGCGAAATCTCAGGCTTTCACAAACTCTGGAGCTTCCTTCGCAACTCTTTCAACTTCTTGGTCTTCTTCTAATACGAACTCCTTCTCACGCGAATCTAATTATTTAATTAATACAAATTACTATTCGATCTCGAAATTGCATCGACTTAAATCGATTACTCCAAAAAATATTTTCCGGACCTTAAATGCAGAGACTAACCTTACCAATGATCCCCGAATGCCCAAAAACATACAGATCGACTATTTATTTGTGAAAATTGGAGTTATGGTTAAAAAGATATAATTAAAACAATTTTCCTTAATAAATCGGATTTGAAATTCTAGCTTTTAAAAAAGTACACGAAATTCCAGATTTTCTCAAAACAGTATTTTCAAATCCCAGTTCTATAAATTCCAGATTCTCTTAAAAACAGTATTTCCAAATTCCAGTTCTATAAATTCCAGATTCTCTTAAAAACAGTATTTCCAAATTCCAGTTCTATAAATTCCAGATTCTCTTAAAAACAGTATTTCCAAATTCCAGCTTTTAAAATCCAGACTCTTGAATCTGTCCGAAAATCCAGAACCCAGTTCCAGTTCAGAAAATACCCCATTTTCAGATTTAATAAAATCAGATATTTTGTAATATTATTTACTCATAATATAAATTATAGGAAAATATTAATATCATATTATCATATACCACAATCATTTTACTTAAAAAATTATAACATTTATTTAGTTATACCCTATACTAATGATTATCGTTATTTAAAATATAGCCCATATGATATAATAAAATAACATCAAAATTCTCTTTTCCACATATTTGACCGTTTAATATAATAATTTTCTTATTAAAATATTTATCCTTCTCCAATTTAGTTTTGAAAAATATAGTTATATTAATTAAACAACAAATCCATAACCACAAAAATATTTATTTTATTTATATACACATGCAACTTGGCCTAATAATACAAATTAACACTAACTACTAATTAACTAAATAAGAAATTGCAAACTCACAAAATTCCGTAAGATTGCGAGAGAATAAAATTGGGGTTGAAGTCTGGATAAACCCGGTGTTCACGAGCCGAAATTGCCTTCTACCTTTGGTCTACGTGGACCGGTTTCACGGACACTAAAAATGAGAAACCGCGTGCTATAGTGTCCAACACGTGCTACGCTGCCGGTGCACGTGCTAAAGGACGAAGCTCCACTCGGCTCTCCACTTCCTCACCAATGGACCCGTCCTGGTTTCGAGCGCGAAAGGGAGAAGAGAAGGAAAGGCAGGGGAGAGGGAGAGGGAAGAAATGGAGAGGAGGAGGGGTGTTGGGGTGTGACAGGGAAAAGAGGAGAGAGAGAGAGAGAGAGAGATTCGGGGAAGGAAGGAAATGGATCCCGTTTTGCTTCAATAGAGGGTATTTGAACCAAAATGGAAGGAAAAATACACCGTATCTTCTGATTAAATGCAAATTATTTTCATTAACGACCATAATTACCCACTAACTACAAAATCGAAAATTCAGCCTTCCCCATGAGATTCTCTCGAACTTACAAAAAGAAGAAACCGAACGGCCACGTATTGCCCGAAATTGCACTTTAGACCCTCCAACTTAAAATAATCACATCTTTCACTATACACCTCAGAATTTGATGATTCAAATTTCTAAATTCTTTAATTAATGTGCAGAATTTATTGAACTAAAATTTATTATTTCTCAACATACCAAAATATTTTTAAAATTATGAAAATACCCCTACTATCATAATAAAAATTAAATTTAAAATTTCTTTATTATAACAACTATTTGTTAGAGCCTAGTATATTAACTGGCCCAGCCCAACCTTCAGGCCCACACCATATTGTCCTGAAAAAGGTTTAAGCTTGGTTGGTGCTAGTAGTTAATGCACTAGCCTATTTAAGTAACTCCAATTTTCATTCACTACTCAAGGTGAGACTAATCAACTAGACCATCTTTTCCACTATTTGGTTCCGGGATGTAACAAACTCCCCCACTTAAATTTCTGACGTCTCCGTCAGAACTGACATATGGTTCCTAGTCTTGTCCTAGTACATATCCGTGCGAGCCTTCACCCCATACATGTATCCCCACTGAGGCATATAAGATCCTCAGGTTCTCTGGGCATGATAACAGTATGGTACGTTTCCGGCCGCACGATAGTACCCCTGTGATCGAATCGCTCGAATACCATTTGTTAGAGCCTAGTACATTAACTGCCCAAACCCCAACCTTCACAGCCCACACCATATTGTCCCGAAAAGGCTTAAGCTTGGTTGGTGCTAGTAGTTAATGCACTAGCCTATTTAAGTAACTCCAATTTTCATTCATTACTCAAGGTGAGACTAATCAACTAGCCCCCCTTTTCCACTATTTGGTTCCGGGGTGTAACACATACCAAGACTCAATCCAATCAAGTCCGTAGTATCTACCAGTTTCGTCATATTCCCTTTCTTCTTTCTTTGAGATTAAGATTCTATTTTTAATTTCATCTATCTCTCTGCCATTTTTTCGTATATTTTTTTTGGAAACACTTGAATTCATTCAATAAGAATAAATATTTCCATCCCAAATTGGATGGATATATGGTGATATTTTTTTTTTTTTTTTGACCATCCTAGATAAGTTCATTCCTATTTGAAAATAGAAAATATATCCAATATTTCAGTTTGAAATGATTCTATTATTAATATATTTACAATGTAATATGAATAGAGACTTCATACTTATATATTCTCTTTCCCTTTGTGTTAAAAATGTGATTTGAATTAGTATCAAATTCTACATTTATTCCCTTTTTGGTTCTATCTCTTTTGCTTTTTCCATTCCAAATGAAACCAAAAAAATGTCCTAATCAGATAATTAGATCTTTATCTTATTTACTTCTTTTCTTAGATCAATCGATTCAAATTTCATTATGATAATTTCCTCTAATTGCCTTTCCATTTCGATTTTTCAAATCATAATTTCGAATTTCATTTAATTTTGACTTTCTATTTCCAAGACAATTAAAGAATTATGTAGTATTTCGGTATCGATCAAATTTCCGTTTATTCAAAGGTATATAAGGAGTGTTGATTTTTTTTGTCATCATCGATTTTTACTTTTAAGGACACTATTATAAAAGCATGTTCTACTGTCGTAAAAGACAGATCAGAATCTGGAAAAAAATGTTGAAAACTCCCTCGAAAATTTGCCGTTATTTTGTTCTCCCATATCAAAAGTATTTTTTGGTTTCAAAATCTTTTTGTTCTTGGTCCCAATTTAATACTAAACAAGTTTGAACTAATTGAATACTTCTGAGAGAAATTTTTCGAATTTGCTTGTTATCTCTGTAAAGCAAATAATCTTTCAGTTGAAGATTATCTTTTTCCTGCAATAGATCCTAAGAGAAAAGTGTTGCTAACTGAATATCATCATTATCAGGTGTTTCATAAGGAATTACAGGTCTAACTAAAACAAAATACATTTTTTTGTTAGGTGTAATTTCTTGAACATAGATCCAAGATTTTTTTCTTGTGGTACTAAAATGTTGAAGTGCCTGAATATTTATAAGTTTTCTCAGGAAAATGAATATCTCCAGAATTTTTTTAGTTTAATATATATATTCTTTTCTCCACTTGGACTGATCCACCTACTTGGCTTCTTCTATTTAAAGTGAGCCATGTATCCACTCCAATTATACTATTGTTCTGTACTCTTATAGATGAGGATTTCAGTAAGATATACACTTCTTCATGAATGAAAAAAACGGATCCATTTTCCTTTGGTCTTCAAAATTGCACTCTTCCATTCCTTCATCTTCAATCCATGTTTGGGTCTTCAAAATTCCACTCTTTCGTTCCTTCATTTTCAATCCATGTTTGGTATTCCAGAAATTCTTTTGTTTCTTGATCCTCAATCCATGTTTGGTCTTCGAAATCTCACTCTTTCGTTCCTTCATCTTCAATCCATGTTTGATCTTTCGGATTCCATTCTTTTGTTTCTTGATCCTCATTTAATGTTTGATATTCCGTATTCCATTCTTTTGTTTTTTCATCTTCAATCAATGTGTCATCTTCTGAATTCTATTCTTCATCTTCAATCAATGTGTCATCTTCTGAATTCCATTCTTCATCTTCAATCAATGTGTGGTCTTCCGGATGATATTTTTTTGTTCTTTGATATTCAATCTATGTTTGGTATTTTTGATACTCAATCAACCCTCGGTATTCAGGACTCCGTTTTTTTATTCCTTGATATTCAATCAACGTTTGGTATTTTGAAAATTCCTTTGTTTCTTCATCTTCAATCAATATTTGATCTTCCGGATTCCATTCTTTTGTATCTTCATCTTCAATCAATGTTTGGTCTTCCGGATTCCAACCTTCTGTCTCTGTTTGGTCTTCTGGATTCCACTTTTCTGATTCATCTTCAGTCAACATTTGGTCTTCTGGATTCCCCTATGATAAACTTTTTCATTTCAAAAAAACCCCTCTCCATCCACTTTTCCATCCAATTAAATGTTAAATATTTTTTAATTCCCAATTTATCCCCCTATTATTAAGTCTTTTTCTAAAAAAAAATTATTAATTTTTTTTCTGAAAAAAATAATTTATCAATTTTTTTAAAATATTTTCTTATAAAAAATTTCTAGAAACAAATTCTTAAAAAGAAAATTCTGAAAATTTCTGATTTTTTTATAACAAATTTTGAAAATTTTATTGAGAAATTTATTTATGAAACATTTAAGAAAAAACACTATTGCCTCTTCCATCTCCAAGATCAAATGAAAATGACAGAAAAAGACTACCGATCATCATCCAGCTAATTTATGTAGTTTATCTCTATCGAGTTCATTGCTTATTTTTCAACATGTCAAAGGTTCGTTCGTGTCATCAGTGACAGTCAGAGCGGAGACAATTTTTTTGAGAATATGTACTCCTTCATTTTAAATTGTTTTCCTTAAAAACAACTTTTAAAGAATTTTTTTAATATTCTGTAAGAATTTTGTTTCAAAAAAAATTAACAAAATATTTTTTTTTCAGAAAATAATGTCTTAACAAAAAAATTAAGAATTATTTTAAGAAAAATATTTAAGATTGGAGGGTAAAATGATTAAAAAATATTTAAGATTTATTTGGATGGAAAAGTGGATGGAGGAGCTTTTTTTGAAAATGAAAAGTTTATCATAGGGTTTGTTTGAAAATTTGAAAATATATGAGGTTTCGTAATATTCAGAAAAGTTAGGGGGTTGTTTGTAAATTTTCCTTCTATAAACATTGTATTGATTTTTGAGCCTCTAAATAACACATTTTTGAATATCTTAAAATACTGCCTCGCCATTTAAATTCTCATAGAGATCCTCTATAAAATGTAATGAATTTTTTTAGTCTTATTAGTGTTGAGTTTAGCATTTCATTCAATTTATTTTTTTTACCAAAATATCATTCATCATTTTTTTAATTCTTCAAGTTTTATTCAATAAAAATAATAAATAAATAAATAAATAAATAAACAAATAAATATATAAACAATAAAATACTTTATGATATATATTCATGAATCGTTCTTTTGTTGCTGGAGACCTACTTCTTGATATAGTCTAAGAAAAGAAAGGTAATTCCAACCCTAGGTCATTTACAATATATTAAGATACAATTTTACAACATATGATTTTTTTTACTTTTTCATATTATGTTATATAAAATTTATATTACATAAAATATTATTTTATATTATAATATATTACTTAACGTATTATATATTATATATTATTGTAAAATAAACTAAGAATCATAAATAACATAATATAATATTATGAAATATATCATATAGTATAATATTATATTTTTACATTTTAGAAAAACTAATGAGTATTTTGGTCCAAAGGGATACATATGGATGAACAATTTAATATAAGATTTTTAATTAAATCTTAAAATGAGAATTTGTAAATATTCAAAAAAATTGGGGGGTGTTGAAGAATTCCCCTAAATGAAACTATTATTATAAATGGACCCTTACTACTCAGATACCTCTCATATTTAACTGCATCTCCCTAGAGATAGATAGAAGCACACTTTTGGCAAGAGAGAAAAATACACTTTCAGCAAAGAGAGAGAACATGGTGGATGCAGTGGCGAGTTTCGTGTTGGACAATGTAAAGAGCTATGCCCTGAAGGAAGCGGAAGCTTTAGCTGCGGTGGGCGATAGGATAATGCTCATGAACGACAAACTTGAGTGGTTACAAACCTTTATCAAAGACGCGGATCAGAAACGTCAGTCGAAAGAGAATACATATATGGCAGTCTGGGTCAAGCAGAACCGAGATATCACCTACGAAGTGGAGGATGTGGTTGACGAATATTTGCGCAAGGCCTTCCTAGCTGGGCTGGAGCAGTCGTGGTGGAAGGCTTGGTGTAAGTGTATGACACATCCATTCACTCAGGTTACTACTATATCACGCGCTCAAAATTAATGCGAGCACAAACAGTGTTTCATAAAATGATCTTAATGCAACGTCCCTTAAAAAAATCCTTTGTCCCCATGGGCTTGTTGCACACATTGAGATTTCGTTTATTGCATGTTTCGTTTATCATATGTCTTTTTTGACACTTTGTTATAAACACAAAAATCAAGTGCATTGCAGTTTAGGTAAATTAATTTTTATGTTCATAGAATATATGTAATTAAGAAGGCAAATTACACGTTCCTTTTTTCTTTATCTTATCCAATAGGTGTGCCTCGCAATAATTTTTTGGAAGTCACTAGAGGTGGAGTTAATCCCACATTCAGAGTCGCGGATTCAAAATAATATTAAAAATTGTTTTACACAGGGACCAATTAATGTGCCTCGTCAGAAATTATCTATTTTTCTGTTTGTCATTTTAATAGATGTTCAAAAAGCAGTTTCTAGACCCCATTTCGAACTTAGGGTGTCACAATAATATGATTAATAGAAAATTGTTAGTAATATTGTGTCTAATGTAATATTTTATACTAATTAACTAGTAATATTGTGCAGTAACTTTAATATATTAAAATTGTTAAATCTTGTGAAAAAAAAAAATTACAGTTTTGCACCATAAACGACCTAGCCAAGAGGATGGACAAAATAGAGAAAAGGTTGGAAGAAACCTCCAAAAACAAAGACGAGTACGGGATCAAGAACGATGGTGCACCTTCATCTCTTTGGACCTCTAATTCGTCCACCACTAAAATTGCATCATGGTTTGTTCTCGAAGTTTTTTATTTCTTTCTTTCGCATATCAAAAAGTTTTGTTGTCAA
>JAJHPC010000011.1:2783790-2854963 GCA_024447665.1 Juncus inflexus
TTAATTAAAATGTATTTGGAAAATATGAAATCGTGACAGACTAGAGCTAGTCCCAAACGTAATGGAATTTTGTATTGTTGTTTTTCCGCCTTTCAATATACTATTTCTTTTTATGTATTATTTCTCATTATTTTACGTATATACAACATATTAATCTATATATTGTTTACACAAAATGAATTTTATATACTATTTTTTCTATTTTATATATTATTTATTGTTTTTATATGCTATTATTTTGCAAAAAAGAGATTGTGTTGTACGACGGAAAACCTTTTTTGTGGAGTGTCAACAAAAACATGGTTTGCCCAACCCAAAATGGCGTAACCCATTTACACAATTTAAGATTGCACACACAGTTTTCTGCAAACCGAAAGAAAACTTTATTTTCATAAATTTCAGAAAAGGAAGAATTTTATGTAAAGAGTTAGAAAGCTCTTTCATTCCACTTCAATTGTACGGCTCTACCATGACTAAAACTAAATATTGGCCGTATTAAATGAGTTATGATTGTGACATGAGATTCTCATGTCGGCAACAAAAGCAGATATTTGACTGAAGTCTTCTTCATCTATACCATATTCCCCTATAAAAAAGATAAAATAATAAATAAAAGACGGCCGCAACAAGAAGCAACATTTGACTTCAAGTCTTCTTCATCTATACTATATTTTCCACTATAAAAAGGAGAGAATAATAAATAAAAAACTAAAAAAAGGAGAAAACAATAAAAAATAACTTTTGCAAGTAACACCTACTAATTCCATATTTGAAGCCAGCATCTAACACTTTTGGAGCTTTCTGCAAATAAATGCAGAAATAAAGTTATTACTAAACATTTCACATTGTTTCTTAAACTGTACAACACACAAACTGTTTCTCTCACCTGATTATTCCAGCAAACAAAAGGAAAAAAACATCTATTTTAAAACATTTATTTAGATCACAACTTTACTTAAACCCTTCATTTTAATTTCTCACTCCAACTTCCTTCTGACAAGTCCTTTGAAGAAATCAAAACTGCAATCCAAATAAATAATCAGCCACAAATTATATTAAAAAATTTATTGGGTCTGATTGCATAATTTTACAGTAAGACAGTTAATTAAACCTTATTTCTTAATTAAATTGATATAAATAAATTTCTAATTAAGGGTACCTATTTCCATCAGGATGTAATTCATAAGATTTATTTTCTTCATCAGTAGCCAATAAATAACCAGCTGATGTTAATCCCTTCAAAATATAAAAAATTAATTAAATTAAAAAGGGTTTTATTATATTTGAATAATTTTAACTTTTAGTAATTTTAACTCACTTGAATTATAACTTCAACTTTGTCATTATTCTCTTCTATCACAACCTTTTGCCCACTGCATATTAAAATTAAAAAAGAAATGATTAAACAAAATTTACTATCAAAATATATGATAAAAAAATATGAATAATTTTATTCTATTCAAATTTCAGATGATTTAATGATTTCCTTTTCTATTACCTGTGAAGCCATGTTTTGCAATATAAATCCTCTAAAACATGAAACCCTATGAGAAAAAAGTATATAATTACATCAGCCAACAATTAATAATAATATTAATACTAATACTAATAAACAACATAATTACCTTGATTCACAAAAATATCAAACAAATCCTCAAATTTGTTGAAAAAAGTCGCCAAAATCTCTTCTCTTTCAAGTTTAACGGAATTCGGATTCATTTTTCTAATCACAGCATTCAAACAAGTAGTAGGATTCTCATTATCCACATTCAAACCAACACCTACAAAAACCATCAATTAATTCCTAAATCGCACAAAATTGCAGAGATAAAATTCTACAAATTTAAAATGGAAAAAAATTTGCATAATTATGTACCAGCTGAAACATTGAAGAATTTGGAATGGTACGAACTGGTACAAAGGACTCCACCCACTTTAAGCCCTTCTATGTATAAATCATTTGGCCACTTAATTCTCAAATCAATTTGCTCCAACCCCTAAAAATTAAATTATCATCAAACAATGGTAAGAAAAAGTAGAAAAAAATGTAAAAGAAATTATATTTACATACTTTATCTTGGCATAATTGTTTGATCGACTCAGTAATTGCAAGAGAAACGATATATTGCAAAAGTGGAAGCTTTTTTCCGTCTTGTGTTTGTAAAGTAAACGAGAATAAAAGACAACCCAATGGAGATTCCCACACATTTTTCGATCGACCTTTAAAGAAACAACAATTACATAAATAATACAATATTCAATTAAAAAATTCATGATGAAAATTAGTAAAAAAAAGAAAAAAATTTATAGGATAACAAACCTCTTCCTTTGAATTGAACATCTGTTACACAAACTGTTCCAACTGGTATCTCATCAAAATTCCTAAAAAAACGAAAATAAATTAAATTAAAACACAAATTATTGACAAGATTATTCACTACACAAGCTGAAATAGTGTAATTCAGTATAAAAGATCAAAAAAATTCTCACTTGGAGACTAAATCATGAGTAGAAGAGAGCCTAGGCGACCAAACCAGCAATCTCCCAAACCTCTTCGCACAAATCAAATCCATATACATCTCCACACCAAACTCACACTCATCACCATCCTCTTTCGTACAAACCTTCACCTCCTTCTCCTCATCAGAAATCTGCAACAACCCCTTGTTTTGCTCGAGCTTCCTCTTCAGAGACTGAGCGAGCTGTTGTTCCTCACCGGATTTGGCGGCGAGGCAGAGGAGCGTGGGGGACATGGGTCTAGCGTGGGAGCTCCGGCGACGGAGGAGGAGGAGCACGGCGGCGGTCCCAACTGCGGCGGCGGCGGCGAGTCGGAGCATGAAGAAGTTTGTTTAGTTTGTGTTTTTTTGTAGGTTAGCATAAGAGTTAAGACTAAGTAAGAACTGGGAAACGAAATCGTGGATTGTTTGAAACTGGGAATTGAGTTCCTGGATTATTGGCAAAGTTAGAATTCAGATTTTGCTGTAATCTGTGTTATTTTATTATTATCAAATTTTAAGTGGAGTATATAGGCTGAAATATATGGGGCTGAGCTTACAAGGGGCCCACCTGCTCTTAGATTATCTAGTTGTTGTTTTTTTTAATGAATTTATTGCCTAGTTGTTTTTATTTGAATTTACCTAAGCTTTTGGTTGATTAGGGCTAAAGTAAATTTATATAAAATAGTTAAAGTTGATTAATTGTGGATACTAAATCATTTCAAATTCATTTACCACATTGCAGTTTGCGAGCAGTAAAAGAAACTTTCAATTTATTTTGGAAGAAAACTCCCCCAACTAATTCAATGCGTCTTAACTTCATCAAATGTTACAAAATTTGCCAAAACCTCGCTTATAAATACACATTTCTCCAACCATTTTTCTCAACATTTGGGTGAAATCATAAAGCCAAAAACAATTCTAATGGCTCGGATAGCCAGCATAGCAATCCTGCTCTTAGCAGGCAGTCTACTCTCAGCTCACGCAATCCGAGTTATGACAAAACCAACGGCATCGTCTTCTGATTCCAGCAAAATAATATGGTCACCTACACGGGGACATTTTGATGAGCCATATCGTGGACCATTTCCATGCCCGTATACTGACCCTCGTTTTGATGAACCATATCATCCACCATGCTGGCGTCGCCGGCCATGGGGACCAGGAACGAGCCGGTTACCAATTCCAGACAGCCAAACATCGCCATCCCCTTCTACAAACACACCAACTGTTGTCGGTTCGAGCAAAACGTTCTTGGCGAGCCTATGGCACTATTTGCCATTCCCCTTTTTCGATGAACCGTATGATCTGCCTGTCGAATCACCGTCAGCTTCTCCGACTGCTTCACCTGATTTCTATACAAACAAAATGTTGGCTGAGAGTATGTGGGAGTCGTTACCGGACCCATTTTTTGATGAACCCTATAATCCGCCTGTCGAAGATAGCTCGGCATCTTCACCGTCTGCTTCTCCGGCTGCATCGTCTGATTTTGGTTCAAACAAAATGTTGTGGTGGCCGTGGAGAAACACCAACCTTCCCGACCCGTTTTTTGATGAACCGTACAATCCGCCTGTTGAAGGCGGCGCAGAATCACCAGCTGCTTCATCAACTGCATCATCGGTTTTCGGTTCAAAAAAAATGTTATGGTGGCCGTGGAGAAATAGCAACCTACCGGACCCTTTCTTTGATGAGCCCTACAATCCGCCTGTGAAAGGCAAACACGCTCCGTCGAAGGCCGAATAGAGAGTTAGAAAAGATCAGTTAGTCGGACTGATTGTACGAAGTGTTTTTGTGTGTAATTTCATGGGAGAATAATGATATACACATGTTTTTGTTTTTCTTATTCTACTTAGTGATTATTAAAAAAATTGAACTGATTTTTTTTTTTTTTTTTTTTTGTGACAATAGCCCGTAGGCATACACAACACAACACATACACACTGAGAAGTCACAACTAATCATATCCGAAAACCCCTCTAAAACCTCTCTAAAATTCTGCTTAACACGGAATTTGATTTCCTCACCTATGAAAAGTGGAGCTAGTATCATAACCACTAAACTAATCTAGTAATGATAAATTGAACTGATTTGCATGTTCATTGATTGATATAAAAATTAGAAATAAAGGTTTTAGTTATAGACGGTTACTGAATACTAGTTGAATGTCTAAATGTGAATCTAATTTATTTGTCCTCTACATTATGTCTCGGAAGTAACTCCAAATAAAATTTGAAATAATTGTAGTTTTTTGTTATAAATCGTCACTAAAAGCTTGCTTTGTTGACCTTTAATATACTCATTTTTTTTCACATGATCATGGAAATAATGAATAGAAGTACACAAAAAATAATCAAAATAAACATTTCAGATTATCTGTTCAGGACTCATAATATAATGAAGATTTTTTGTAAAATAACATGATAGTATAATGAAGATTGTGAATTATGTGTCCCCTAGAATGAATATATTATTTTTGCTTACTTTAGTCTTTTACCAGAGAGCATGGTTTTAAGCCAAGTGAATATATCAAGCAAAACACTTTGAAGTCCTTCACAAGGCATTTTTGATGCATTTAACAAAAGAAATAACACACTAAGAATTCGAAATGTTGATTATTATCACAGTGAAGATCACAAAACAATTATCCGTATAGAAACTTCCATTTACATTAATACATACAAAATCGAAGAAATGCAACCAACGTCGCATTTACTTTCGATTTACGACTCACAATACGAATAAAATAGGTACACATCATAATTATAATCAATAAACAACATATAACCCGAAATAAACGAAGGTGTATATGATATTAAAAACTGTGACTTTGTATCTCACATGTTTCAATTTTCATTTACAAGCATGAGTTTCCTTCTTCTATCTCCTCGACATTTTTCTTCTGTCGTGCAACCCCTCTGATACGGTTCCTTCTCAGCCGGCTCACAATTCGGACCTCCGTATTTACACGGAATATCACCAGCACGCATTGCACCATTACTAATTTCGTTTGAATCAGCATTGCTTAAGAAGACAATACAAGACAACAAGAAGAATACGAAAATTGTATTACGAGCACAAGCCATATAGACAATACTGATCGAAAGTTGGAAGACTGAAAAACTAATTGATTGAGATTTCCTTGAAAAATTAGAAATCAATTCAGATATGTTGATAGATCCAGCAACATTTAGAGTATTTATAAGGTTTTTGTATACTATAATTAGTGAAACAACTTTTTGTTGGATTCGTGTTTATTTTCCGTAAATAGTTAGTGATTGCGAAATCACCGTTATGTTTTTGAGTATCAACCGGCCAAGAGCCTTCCAAATTAAACCACCACTATGTTATACTTTTAATACCACATACATCGAATGAACCTTCTAAGTAATTCACTATTAAATTAGAATTTGTGAACTGTGATTTAATTTCAAGTAAAATCTAGCCAACAATAGAGATAATAAATTGCAATGACTTGGTAATATTTGTATATGCATTCAAGTGCTCATATGTTGGGAACAATATTCTGATTTATAAATTATTTTTAATTTAAAAACTATAAGTTAAATATTTGATTCATGCCCTATTGTTTCCCAAATATTGTCGATAATTGTAAGTTACAATATTCATAAAAGTTCGAATATTTATTAAATAGCATCTGATTTATTAATTCTTTTTAATTGCTTATATTTTGTGGATACTTTTCCTAACCAATTAAAATATCAAATTGTTTCATAATCTAGTAATTGAGTATCTTAATTAAGATATAAGAGATTGTGGGTTTAAACTTCACATGTACTTCAATAATAAGTGAAATATAAACAATTTTCTTTCTTTTTTTAAAATAATGTCATTTGTGTGATGGTATCACATCAAATTGACAAGAGGCATTGAACATTATAGATCTGGTGGACGTTTTCGTGAAGTTTGTAAGTGGGTATATAAAATAGTATAAGAGAGGCAATGAATTGACATTGTTAGAAAGGAAAAAGAACACATGAAAAATTGTTGGCCCCATAAAATTTGACCAATTATTAAACAATTGTTAAATATCTCTACTTATTTCAGATATTAGATGAGAACTAAGATGATGATGTTTTCATAGTGTCAATTGCAAGATATCTTGTCAAGGTTTCCAGAGATGGAGCTGAATTCACAATGTATTATGTAACTATACCAATCTTAACCAAATCAGCTTGTGTCCTCTCATCATTAATATGCTAATTATAGAGGTAAAAATGTGTGAAATAAAATTTTAGAAAGATGTAAGTTATAAGAAAAAAACTCTTCAATCAATTATGGACTCAAATTCCTCTTGTTATATTACCTTTTTCAATTACTTATGTATTTATAAGAAAGGACTTACATAAAGTATGATATGTTGTAAATATAATCTCAGGTTTCAATTTAGAGGACATGACTTTCTTGCATTTCTACACTCTACATTACGCCGGAATAAGACTATTTAAGACTCAAACATGAAATTTCCTCGAAAAGAAATTCCAAAAAATGGACTTTTAAAGGGTTCATATGAGAAAAACAGATGCACAACTATACGAAAGGTACTTAAATTCGGACTTCAAGCCAAATCAGATACACGAGCCACTATAACAGATGGATCTCAAATTTCAAGAGGTCAGGCCCATTTTCTTACTGCACCTTATATAATTAGAATTAGAATGGTTTACAAATTTCAATGGTTTACAAACGAGTTCTTGTTAGTAGGTTGTAAACTTGTAACGGCAAAATTTGATTTTACTTGACTGAGATTTAAGAATCTCTCTTTTTGGAAGACGAAGCATTTTTTACTTTTTATTGTGGTGTAAGACAGGACATGTCTTGATAAAACAGTCTGTTAGACGTCAAGAAAAAGATAGAACAATCATGTTTTTTTCTTGAGTTCTCTGGGCGTGTGGACGAGGGATAGAATACAATTAGGTAAGTGTGGTATATTTGAATCATTAATGTTTAGTACCATAATAAAATATTACATTGAAAAAAATAGAGAATATTATAGTGCCATTGCCATATGTGTGAGGGTATCATACGAATATTGAGAACAACTAATTTTCCTTTACCTCATCAAAATCATGTGGGACATTGTGGTGTGACTTGTGAGTTATTGAGTGTATATATAACACAGCCTAAGAGGCATTTGATTTAACATTGTTAGAAAGAGAGAAAAAAAATACTGAACAACTAGATGGACAAAATTTGTGATCAGTTAAACAATTGATAGATATCCATATAGTTGTTTCAGATATTAGATGAAAACTGATAAAAAGATATTTTTATATTGGATGCTAGTTGAATTGTTAATTTTTATAAAATCATAATATGTTTTATAAAAATAATATAATCTACAAAAATAGTTAAATCCGAGAACTATTTACTATGTGTGAATTTTTGCAAGAATGCTTGTGCAAAAAAAAAAATCTTTGCCAAATGTTAAACAGAATAATGAATGGGTTATAATATTTTATTTTCAGGACACCAATGATTGAAAATTGACAAAATGGTTTTGACTCGTTCAAGGGTCACAATATTTATTTTTGGGACACTAATGATTAAGAATTGACAAAACCGTTATTTTCTTGTTGAAGGGTAACAATATTTATTTTTGGGACACTAATGATTAAGAATTGACAAAACCGTTATTTTCTTTTCCTCGGTTCCCATCAGTTAGTATTTTTTTGTGTATTTTTATTCATCAAATATCTCCTTTTCAATGAATGATTATGATGATATTTATAGAGTATGAATGTATGATCAACAACTATATGTGACTTTAAAAAAATATGTAATTTTTTTATTTAATCATTTTTAATTACTAAATTTATTAATTTGGAAATAACTAAAATGTTCCTTGTCATCTATACACATATCGTTTTTTCTTTTTATGATTTATATGGTTATTACTTACGAGAAACGACTCTCCATGAACATAATTAGTAACTTAAACACTAGACTCACAAAAAGTCAACAATAAACAAAAAATTCAAAAAAAGAAGAAAAAACCAACTTACAAAATCAACAAAAGTAATCACTCAATTTTTCTACCTACAACAAAAACAGGAGAATACTCATGATGCTTAATAACCATAAGCATGGCAAAAGTATTTGCAACCAAAAACAGAAGACTTGCAATCCAAAGAGGCAAAAAGACATTTTTGCCCTTGAACTCTAGCAAATAAGCCCACATAAGCCAATGGATTTGCGATCCAACCCACACAAATATGCAAATTAGCCCTTTATATTTCAGCTTCATTCTAGTCCAAGGAAGAATTAATGGCAATAAACAGAAAAACCACACAAAATATTGCGCTGTCATTACCTAAAAATCAATAATTTAAAAAATTGCTCAAATTAAAAAAAAAATTTGAAATATATCAAAATATTAAAATATGAAACTTAATAATACCTTATTGAAGGCTACAAATGCGACCGTTTGGAGGAAAAGACAAAACGGTAAATCTTGCGCGAATTTCAAAACTAGGGCTAGCTGGACAATTAATTGTGGCAAAAAAGAAATAATTTTCTCTCCAATTGAAAACCCTTTCTGGTGATTCAAATAAATATGGTAAAAATAAATCGAGAAATTGTGTCGCGGATCCGTCCTTGTGAGATGATATAAAAGAGCCTCGTTCAAAAATTCCCATCCGTAAAAGTAGAAAAATATGAGGGTCCAAATAGCAAAAACAGATCCGGAAATTATGCCGAAAAGCAGGGTTTGTTTTGTAAAAAGTGCGATTATTTGAGACAAAAGACTTGTTCTTTTATGTGGTGTGGGTTTCGGTTTTGATCTCCATTGAGTGAGTGCAAATTTTGCTTTTTGGCCCAAATTTTGTCGGCTGAGGACTAAAACAAAAGGAATCGAATAAATTATTGGATATATCCGAAAATGTACGATAAGTCCGTACCAAAATGCTCCTTGCAAAATCCTTCCTGCAATAAAAAAACAAAAATATACAAAACAATGTCAAAATTGAAAAGAAATAGAATCTAAATACGCAAAATAAAACAATTTCAAGGATCAAATTGCATAATTTAAACAAAATAAAGGGAAGCGAAACTTACACCAGTCATGAGACAAATAATAATCCACAGAATAATCGCACAAACAATCGGCTCGCAATTTCCTCTCGTACCGATTGTGAATGTGAACGGATTGAAGAGCCATGCAATTACCGACCAAACCCTAATTTTCTCCGGTACGCCTCTCAGCTTCAAAATTTTATCGATGAAAAACCCAACAAGCAAATCTGATGAACAAAAGTGAAATCAATTAAAACTCATTCAAAATTTTAAGCTTCCTCATGATATGATCAAACCAAATATCAAACAGACCATTCCAATTTACAAACTAAATTTCTCATTTCTCAAGACCCACATTCCAACAACCAACCAATCCAAAACCCAAACAATCAAAAACCCAAAAAACAATCACAACAATTCAAAGCAAACCCATCATACCAGATGCAGAAAAAACCAACTTGCCCCAAGATCTACAGACCCAACAATTGGGCAGGAGCAAAAAGGCCAACAACGGCGAATAACGATACGTGGAGCGCTCAAACGGGGACTTTCCGGCAGCAACCATGGCGGCGGCGTCGGAGAACACGAGGTAGTCGACGTCGGTGTACGGAACCTCCATGTTTGCGTCCTGCCATTCGCCGTAGAAGACGAGGATGAGGCGGAGCATGGCCGAGACCTGGATCAGAGTGTTCAGCTTCATTCCCGCCATTGAAAGAGCGAAGAATGACGATGCAAGGTGGAACTGGACAGAGAGAAATGGAGAGGAAAGGAGAAGAGAGAAAGAGTAGTTTTAATTGGGCTTTTATAAATTGGCCTGAAGAAATAGGACTTCCATTGGGCTTTAAATTAAGAAATAGGATTTTAATTGAGCAGTTGAATTTAGCCTTAATTGGGCTTTTTTAAGTTAAATGTTTAGGGTTATATTTGGGCTTATGGATTTGGATTATATATAGAGATAAAATATATATTTATTTTAGATTCATACAGAATGTTTAAGGTGTTTTAACTACTGGTTGGAGGATTGTGTAATAAATCCTTGTAAAATATGACTAGTTTTCTTTTTGAAATGAAATTAAGGCTACCATTGTTTTAAACTAGGTATGAAACTATTTGAGAGTACTGTAAAATAGAATTATCTGTCGTTGTCTGGTACTTCTTATGAATATCATATCTTTGATTTAGTTATTATGTGGCAAAACTTTCAACCTACCTCTCTGTATTTTCGAAAATAGAAAAAAGAACAGGATTTGCTGAGGTGGAGGAATACAACTGGATGGATTGCATGTCTATGGATAAAGTCCAATTAATAATTTGAAGTTAACAAATGGTGGTTAATTAGGCCGAATATTCTATCAACCATTGGACTATATATATTAACTTATATATAGCCTTAATGACTAAGCTGGATACATAATCATATTGTCTCAACAAGTTACTCCCCTCTCCATTTCAAAGAAAATGGAGGCTTCCATTTTCAAAAGAATTTCGACCACTTAATATTTGATAATATTAACTAGACTACAAAAAGATTTTTTTTTATTACTTTTATATTGTAATATAAAACTATCCTTAAGTGTTGATAGATTTGAAAAGAGTACATAAGAAAATGGAGACCTCTCTGTTTAAATTCGAATGGATAGATGAAACATGAAAAATTAACAAGCTTTCTTATATTTATTATTTTGTACTAGGGATTATTATAAAATTTCTGAGAAATGAGAACCAATGATGTGGCCTTGTTAAGAACCTCGAAATTTAAGAATAAAATATTATGATTTTTTGCTTATGTATAGATGATATGAGACAAGATTGGGGTCTCTTTCACCCCTTGATTTGGAAACAAGATCTTGAGTGCCTTTTGTCACACTTACACTTGGAAGAACATGATAAGATGCTTTTAATTTCATTTTCTAGTTAGGGTTAGGCACCCTACTATAATAGGGCAAATTATATTATTATATTTGTTTTCTCCATCAAGAGATCTAAGAACATTAATTATTAACAGATGACAATTGTCTCCTGATTCCAACTCATCTTTTGTTATCACATTGGCTACAAACGGTCATTAAAAGTGTGATATATGTTTCTAGTAAAATTGAAGATATTTTCTAATCAAAATCAAGTATGCCATGAAAATGATAATGGTTTAAAGTTACATGATGAAATTAAGTAACAATATAAGAAATCATAATAATATATAATATTCGAGAAATATGTAAATTGCAAATTGTTGCAAATAAGGTCATGATCTAGTCGTTAAGTGCAAAACA
The DNA here is from genome assembly GCA_024447665.1 of Juncus inflexus. NCBI lineage: Eukaryota > Viridiplantae > Streptophyta > Magnoliopsida > Poales > Juncaceae > Juncus > Juncus inflexus. Next base: position 2,795,588 of record JAJHPC010000011.1, read on the forward strand.
CATCAAGCTATAGATCATGAGTTCAAAATCCATTTGTATCAAAATATAGATGTAGGATAAAAAGTCTTCTCCGTGATCCATTTTATTATTAAAAAAATATATAAATAATTGTGTTTGGGAGAAAATAGAATGTTGATGATACTCAAAAGATAACCAAACTAGTATTATCATAAACCTCAATTCCAAATCAAAGAAAAATAAATATTACGTTCTTGTTAGAATTTTAAGATCTAGTAAGAGATAATATACCCATTGTCTTGAATGAGTTTTACTGAAATTTACTTAATTCCATATGATATACACTGGTTGTATACAATAATTTAATAAAATCACGAATAGTTTTCATTTCTATGTTAAGTCTCTATTGTCAATTATGGATTGTAAAAGCTGAGTTTTGATAATAGATTTACGTGAAAGATCCTTTACCTCTCCGTATTCTAGGCTAAATTTGCAAATAAATATAAAAAGAAATGTGAAGCTATCCAACCCGTGCCTTGTAAATAAACCATTGAATTGCACCTTCATTAGCCAGCAATCAGCACATATGATTTGGTTTATTTTAATGAAATATTTTATTTAAAGATTATGCACTTACATAAATAAATCATCGAATTGGCACCGAAATGCTAATATTTTGAAAATTTATGCAGAACCCACACTTTCAGAAAAAAATTGTAATTCAGTTTATCACTAATTTTGATAATCGAAATTTTCTATTTTGCCTGTTGCAGTGATTTACTATATACACTTCATGGGATCATATCAAATTTATCTTTTAAAATATTATACTTTTTCTTACTTTAATCTTATATATTTTCCGAGGCACATATATGTAATAATGTTGCTTGAATATTCGGAAATTAAGGACTAAGAGCTTTTTTTATAATATAGTACTTACGGTATAAGTAATAATTTGGCAAATTTATATATCATTGTTGCGTTATTCAGTTCTTAATGTTTGAAGATTTCATTTTTATTATTATAAAAGTGCTATTATTCAATTCTGTTTGTAGATAGATGTACTCAATAATAATGCATATATCTAATTACTTTAAAACCGGGTCAATCACGTCTTTCTGAATAATAAAAGTAAAATAATTATGGGATAATTTCATATATGCCATTACAAAAACTCAAAATATCATATTTACCATTATAAAAACCTAAATACCATATTTTGCCATTGTTAAGATTTACAAAGATCATATATGCCATTACAAAATCTTAAATATCATATTTGCCATTACAAAAACTTAATATATCATATTTGTCATCAAATTAATTCTGAATTTAAAATTATCCATTTTTTCCGTTAAAATTAACGGTTCAATCTTATAATTATCATTATACCCTTAAATTTAGTTAATGAATTATATTTCATATTAAAAATTCATTTGATGATCTCTCTCTCTCTTCATGATTGAAATTCATATATAAACAAAAATAACCTTCACGAATAGTAATTTAGAACAAAAATAAATTTTATGCAATAAATTTTGAGAATTTCAGATTAATTGACTTATAACATGAACAATACATACTTCTATTTTGGGTGCATAGATTTAATACTTGGGTTTGAGAAATGACTATTTTTAGTTCGGAGCTCATTAGCCTTTCATATTTCATATGCTTTCTATATAGGGTGCTTTCTATATAGGGTGAATCAATTAGGATATTCTGTAATCTATCACCAATCTATTGCAAATATTATATATGCAAGATAAGATTTGGTTGTAAAAGATTACAAGTCTACCATCATCATGCATGTATGTGATTTATTTATGGAAAAAGTACATGCAAGAGGTCCATATTTGAAAGTTGAATGGATTACTACCAATAAAAAAAAATGTGAGTATGTTAATAAAAACATATATAGCGATGTACAGAAATTTATTTTTTATATCTAATAAATATTGGGATAATTTCATATATGCCACTATAAAAACTCGAAATATCATATTTGCCATTATAAAAACTTAAATATCATATTTGTCATCATAAAAACTTAAAAATATTTTTTTGAATATTTTTTTCTCTCATGTCAAATTATTTTGACTAACAAATTGAGTCAAGGTTTATCTATATTTATAGAAATATGGTTTTATGTACATTTTTTTTGAAATGTATGTACATTTTTATTTTTATGAATGAAAATCAACAGTAGTCTACTATCTAAAAAAAAAAAGAAATGGTGCAATTTTGGTCTCCATAGATTGAGCCCCATTAAACAAAACAATCACCAATCAAATCGGTTTTCTGGATTAAACTATATCGTCTTTGATTAATATGTTCTTGTGGTTGAGTGAAATTAATTAATGTTTTCTCTTCCTTATTTTATTCGAATTAGCTATCAGGCGGTCCAAATAAATTTACGGAAATTTTCAAAACTCCCTAATTTTGCAAACAGTTTAGAAACTTTCTAACATTTTAAATTTACTATTTCAAGACGGATAAATTAATAGTTTAGAACCTCTGTCGTGTAGCACAATCTTTCATTTCAGCGAAAAAAGTAAATAAAAATAATAGATAGTGCATAGGATTAATTTTTATAAACAAAACGGAGGCAATATACATTATATATGTATAATAATAAAAAATAATATATTAAAAAGCGGATAAAACAGTATATACATAATTTCGATGCGTCTAGCCGATCGCACTTTCAGATTTCATTGGATTTACAACAAAAGTAACTCATGAAAATTATAATTAAAATTTCATTGGATTTACAACAAAAGTAAAACCAATATTTTTATTTTTTCGTGTAAAACAACTTTAATTTATTATATATAAAATATTGTTTTTGTGTTATTTACTTATGTTATTTTTTTATAGATTAAATAGAATAAAATATTAAAAAAATTGGAATATTTATTTTTAACTCCTCAAGTGGGGAGGTTTATTTGAAAGAAATTACTTTTGACGAGTATCGAACCCACAACCTCATTATAGGTGGGGTGATGATACCTTTATCGTTTGAGCTAGTAAGATTTAGCAAATATTAATTGTATGAAAATTTAAGTTGAACTCTCCCACAAATATTAATTTTTACACGGGCTAAAGGTGAGAATGTAAAATTATAGGGTGTATGTAAAAATATTATAAATCTTAGGCATTTTTTAATAATAAAAAATCTCTTAATAATTCTATAGCATAAATGGATGATTCCATCGACGAATAATAAAACTGGTTTTATTTTCCAGTTTTATTATTTACAATTTAATTTTTCAGTTTCTTTTATAATTAAATTATAAATAATAAAACTGATAGTGATCTTCCACATGACATACTCCGGACACGTCATCATTCCGTACAGAACAGCCCTCGTGTGTATAGTTTTATTGTCTCTTGATTATCAGGGAAATTTTGTCCATCTTTTAACTGCACATATTAAATTGTGCAATAAGAATCCAAAATATTAACATGAAATTTCTCCATTTTGTAATTATCTCCATAATTGGGTAGATTTCTTCTACTCTATCTGGACCGGGGTAAAAAGAAATAAAGTTTTAGTGGAGTTGATTCACCTTCTTTGTATCTTTTTCTTGTAAAAATTTTACATTTGCATGAATGATGAACCATTTCATTCTTCCAATTATCAGATTGTATTAAGTGTAGTTTTGTACATATTTCTAACAATTATTTACAATATATTTTTTAAATATTCCATTATATTTAATGTTTATTCAGCATCTCTTCTACAAGTTAGTTGTGAACTTAAAATCAGTTCGAAATAATAAATCAATACCTTCTTAAAAAATATAATACTATGTTCAATTTAAGTTTATTTATTGATTTCCCAGATGTCGGCTCAATCAATAATTACCAACAATTATTTTTAGAAAAAAGAAAACCACATATGGCAATTGTCAAACTGCCCAACGCCAACTTGAAAATTCAAAATTTTGACAATTTGTGCAGGTACAAAAACCAAATGTTAATAGTATGGAGACATGAAAATTATGGTTGATCATGTTCACGTGTTCCATTAAATACGTTTTGGACTGTTGGAACATATGGCAAAAAATCTTATGAGGAACTTCACAAAAAATTATAGTTATAAATTATTAATTATTAATTTCAAACAACTGATCAATTTTCAAAAAAATATTGTTGGGCCCCAACATATCTCCTCTAAGATGTGGGACAGAAAATACTACACATTACACAACTCTCTTGTAACTCGAAGTTATTTGTACACGACGAGAAAAAAGAAAGTAGTCTCGATGCGACAACTTTCCAAAATATCTGAACTTCAATAAAATATTTAATGAAAAAATGTGAATGCATTATATTGAGAAGAAAAAACAAAAGAAGATGTTAGTATGTTCACAACTTCCCTGTCATAATTGTGAGGACAAAGGAGAGGTGACTTGGAAGAACATAATAAAACTCATACAATCAAGTGGCTATGGAAATTAAGAAAGAGAGATTATCCTCTAATCCGAAAAAATAGTTGTGTATGTTTTCTGTGAAGGCTCAGACATTCATTTCATATCGAAACTGCACTATTTTTTTCCTTAATAATAAAGAAACGTTGCAATCTTTCTACAGTGACTCAATAACTTAACACTTAACAGTCACCAATACGATATAGCTTGAAGATTGACTTGTGATTATCTTCTTTCAATAGTCTCACTCAGCCTATAAAACCCATACTGTGATATCATTTTCTATTTGTACATTTATATGCACAATTATAGAAAATTTACTGGGCCTCATAGCAAATTTCAAACAAATTACGGAAACAAAATCCGGCAAGAACTATAAACTAAAGGGTGCTGGTATTGCGCGTCAGTTTTAGGCATGACCTGTGTGCGATGGCTGAAAGCACGATGAGAGTGTAAAATGGCAAGAAACTGAGAGAAATTATGTAAAATTCATAGAACTTAATCGGGAGCTGATACTGCACGACGTTACTATAGTGACTCAATAACGACGGTATATAAAAACTGAAAACAGTATATACAAACATATGAACTGAAAATAAACAGTATATAAAAATTCATTCTATAAAACAATATATATTTAAAAAAAATGAAAACAATATATTCAAACATATAAACTGAAAACAAACAGTATATATTTAAAAAAAATGAAAACGGTATATAGCATATATAGAAACGTGAAAAAACAATATATAATTTCAATCTGTCGCTACAATATCCTGGCTTGATTTCCAAGTTTTCAACTTAACCTAGGACTCTGGAAGAAGAGATGGAATGAATATTGTTTCTAATATTTTATTTTGAAGAAACAAAATGAATATATTGGTATAAGAGAAAAGGAGAAGATTGGAGGCTGAAATTGTAGGGAGTGTATCGATGTCCGGATTGTATAATAAATATGAGGATAAATGACCATAACACTCTTGTTACTGTGGACGCTCAAGATTAAATAAATCTTTAAAATTCAAAAAATGTCCGGGCACCGTAGAAGAGCTCATATATATATATATCAAAAATATAGTTTAGATAAATATTATATGTATCACTATATATTTTGATAAACAATATATATTATTCAGATCAAAATAGTATATAAATATGATATAATTTAGATAAACAGTACATAATAGACATATCGCTATCTAGAAAGAGAGCACGATAATATATAATAGACTTGATATAAAAGACTCCTGGCTGGAAAATAGATCATTAAATACGACATGCCATACGTTCGGAGTCGCCAACGCAGAGTAATTCCCATTACCCTAAACTAAAAATCAAAATCTATATTCTTTCAAAAACAAGTGTATAAAAACTCACTCGTTTCTGTACAGAGAAAGCTTTTGTCAGAAACCCAGGCAGCAAAAGAGGGCCGGGCGACACGTGTCATGACAAGATTAGTCCACTCGTCATGACACATCACATCACGTCAAATCAATTTTCTAATTTTATAAACTTTTCGTCCTTCTGTATTTTTAAAGTAAATTTGCACGGATTTCAATAAAAGTTGGGGGCTTTTTCGGAAGTGTGCGTGAGAGAGAGGAGATTTTCTGATCACAGCAGAGCTATCTGCCATTCTGCCTGTTATGTACAAGTTATTACTAATTCTAATTATATTACTAAATAGTAATACATAATATTTTAAACTTTCATGTCAGTAAAATATATTTTGGTAATGGTCAATTTCTTTAATAATAATTTTAAAGCTGCAGTGATGTGACAATTTTATAGGTTCAAGAGATTCTCTGCCTTCTTCAATTATTCAAAAGAATAAGACTCAAAACTTAATTTTGTACTCATGTATATTTATGAACTCGTTCCTTTGTCTTGGCCTTGGGCGGTGGTTACTATGATTGGAAATAAAATCATAGGTCCTTTCACATCACCAACATTTAATTTTGTATGGATGTATATTTTTTCATATTTATGTTTTTACAAGAACAGTGAATTCCATTACTGGTGTTAAGTTTTTATATGTAAAAAAGTCTTTCTGGTTTTTTCGGTAACAACTATAAATGTTTATTTGATATTTGTTCTTCTGTGAATGAGTTCATATGACTTTAACTGAATTTTTTAATTAGTCATTATATATACAGAATTCGAATCACTCATCTATGAATAAATAGAGTTAGTATTATAATTACTAGACTAATTTAGTGGTGATGCCGTAAAACAGTCTTTCTTATATTTATATTTTTCAAAGATTCTTAACTTTCAAAATGTAGTAATGTTTTTATATAATCCATTGAAGAAGGAGTATGATCTATGAAGTATAGTAATTGTCATAAAATATATAGGATAATATGATTCGTCATGTGATCAAATATTTTGCACTGTTTGACTGTTCGCTTTTGGGTGGTAGGGAGAAGTTTGGTATCCAAAGTTGCATACAAAAAAAAAATGAGACAATTATATATTGTGTTTGATTCAATAAATAGTTGGGCTACAACTTTTAAATAAAATAAATAATTGGGCTACAGATACAAAGAGTGCAAATCAATAAAAATACAGGTTTTTTGGTTCACATTTTCCCGAGTTAGGTTTTTATACACGGATCAATGTGATGAAAATTAGATTTATTTATTTCTTGTTCAAAATTGTATAGATATTTGAGATGTATATTTTCCATATATTTATTTCTGAGTTCGCCTGCTGTACATTTTACACTTATAACCTTTTGCACTTATGTTTAATATGTTGCAATTTTCCACATTTTTAAATATATAATTGTTGGAATACTCGTGTAATATCACTTATATATTGTATATTTTGATGGTTTAATAGATAAAAAATAGTACTTCTACAGAGAAATACACCAAAGAAATAATCTGTCTTTGGTTTCAAGATAATGCATTTTTACCCCTGCATGCACAAAAAACTCACCTTTTTCTGAATCATGGCTATGAGTTTATTTGCTTTTTTACCTCAAAAAAAGATACACACTAGCATTAGAGAGAGAGAATACTGTACATGTTTTCATCTGTCTATTCAAGCATTTATATGCAACTTTATGAAGTGTCCATTGGTAGCATGTCACGACTAGTAAAAATTCTCTTTTTGGGAATGCAAATAACATATATCACTGTTTTCGAATATTGTTATTTTGACAGTTATTTAAAAATGATTAATGATAGTACATGCGGTCAAAATAGGCACTAGTGATATATAGTATAGTAACCTAATATATAATAAATAAAATGGAAGCTGAATTTAGTTATTTTTATTCATAAAAGGAAAATAAAAAACAAAATTACTTAGACCAAAAGCGTTTTGTATTGAAACAAAATTAGTTATGTCTTTCATTTTTTATTGAAAAATAAAATAACAAATTTAACTATGAAAATCTTACAAAAGAACTGCCTCTAATTGATGCACCTTCGAAAAAAAAATTATAGCCTAAAATTAGGCCACTGTTTGTCTATCTATGTAGAAAACATACATTCTAAATTCAATAAACAGAACAGTTCACATAACTTGTGAACTTCACAAGTAATTGTGTAATTAACCACTCCAGGTATATAAACAAAGTGAAAAAGAATTATCCATTTGTGGACTAAATTCTTGCAGAAGATGAAACTTCCACCCTTGTAGAAATCCTTGATTAACAATTGAAAATAAATCAATTAAAAAAACAAAATGAAAATAAATTCTTCAAACTTGAAAGAAAAAATAACAAAAATAAATACTTTGGGAGATTTAACACACAAGAGAAGACTATACAAAATTACAAAATGAGGAAACCAACTAAGGGAACATTTCTGATGCCAAATGCCCAAAGTCCAAGGAACAATAAAATATCAATAAATATATTAATATATAAATGGAAAATAAAAAGAAAGTTTAACAAGAAATAGCTTGAATTGGACTACAAAACAAAAACTGAGAAATGACCTATCGTTGAGACAAACAATAAAGGAAAAGAAATTTGTTAAGAGAGAGTCGTCTTGAAGAAGGGAGTACTTTCTACATATATAGGGTTTTTTCTTTTATATTTATAAAAATAAGGTTCTTTATTTTAGTTTATAAATTTGGTATTTCTTCATTTTATTGGCCAAATTTGATTTTAGTATTTTGATTAGCGATATCATTTTTTTAGTTTCTTTTAAAAGCTTTTCGCACTTTGCTTTCTATAAAAAAACAAAAAGCCAAAATATTTGAATGGAAAAAAAAAATTATTACTGCCAAAAAAGATTGCAAACTCATGTTTCATCATTTCAGAACTATTACCGCCAATCCAAACAACGAAAATATTATAAATAAAAAAAAAGCAACCAAAAAAGAACTCGTGAGGGCAAGATATCATTTTTTAGTTTTCTTCATCAAAAAGAACAAGAAATATAATAAAAAAAGATCTAGTTTTGAATGAAGTTCATATAATCATCAAACCACAAGAAAAAATTTAGTTAAAAACATTCACTCAGAAACAAAAATGGCAGAATAGAAAAAACCATATGGGTAAAATAAGAAAAAGAACAATACATAGGTAAAAATGCACGTATCCAGAGAACCACTGAAATCTCGAGATACAATAATTTCATACTTACTCCCTAATCATATCACTAGATTCACAAATTAAGGATAGCAGTAATATAATAGTACACACATTATCTAGCAAGAGAGGTATCACATTATTAATTTCACCTCGAAGAAAAAGAAAACCAAAACATAACCCTAATTAATCCTTAAGTAATATATAGTTAATTAACTATTATTTAATTAAAGACCGATAAAGGCAACATACATCCGGCCGCCGCTGCATGCGACGATTCATCTCCACCGTCCATCATCCCCGAATCATGATGCATCATCATGAAATCATGATGATGGAGATAATTACCATTAACACCCCCACTTATCACCAAATTCAGATCGCCAACACAATTCTCATTCTCGGAATTCTGAACGTGAGGATGATCGTTCGGAACAATTTGAACATGATCATTCTGAACATTCTTCGCCACAGGAGGGCGTTTTCGCCTTTTTTTCTCGTAGAGAATTCCTCTTGCCTTAGCCTGACTATCTCTGATTTCCCTCAGATATAATCTGACTGCTCTGGCCCCAAATGGATTCGCCTCCGGTTTTCCTCCGTCTTCTTCAAAGGCTGCCCTAAGACGGCCAATTAGGGCATCCAAGCTGCCCCAAGCTTGTCTTAACGGGCATGGGCAAGGACCTGAAATTGAAGAAAGAAACTAATTTTTGTTGTTATCTCTTTTATTAATGTATAATATATTTATCTTGGCTCTTTTTCATAACTCAACACTACAATTTATACCATTCTTTATATAATCGCATAGACTATTCAAATAAACTTATCTTAAATACAATTTACAATGTAAAACAATTTTAGAAATATCTGGCAAGATCCAAGTACTACAACAACCTTGCATAACCTAGTTTGAAAGGCCACGGTGCCAATCAAGTTGAGAAAATATTCACATCATCCGCTTAAATATCACCACATCAGATTTTTCATTTTTATACATTTTAAGTTACTCATTTTTCCTTTGTACATAACTAACTGAAAAAATATATTTTTATATGTTATTCTACCTTTCTATATATCAATATAACTTTTTGTAATTTTTTTATATCTTTCTGAATTTCGCGATACTGATGATAAATAAGCCGGCGGTGCGTACCAAGTCTCAAGTTTAAAATAAAATATTCACGGCTGACAACCTATTACGTAAATTTTGGTCTCACAATAATTATCATATCTTATCCACACAAAAAACATTTGAGAACGTTCAGCACAGTTTCATGACCTGCCTCTATATACGAAAGTCGATTGGAATCTGACTCCCAAATTTCCGGCCTAAGTTGTGCAAAGAGGCCATTAGTTAAAAGAGCTTTTGTCAAATTTTTCGTTTTAATCTATTTGTAGTTTCTTTTCTTTTATCTTCTTTACTTAATTTTCTTTCTCTCTAGTTTTTCTTACTAGACTAGCTATATGTTTTCATATGTATTTGAATTTCTAAATTTTGCAACTTTTCTTATTTAGTCGATGAAATTACAGTTGACATTTTGTTAACTGTGCTCCAATAAAGAAAAAAAATCTACAAATATCCTTCCAATAACACATGTTTATATATTACTAATTTTGTATCAAGAATGCACATCATAGCTAACCTGGAGGAGTAGGGTGGCCGAAAAAAGGGCAACCGGAATTATGAACCTTGGTCTTTCCGAATTGATCGAGATATCGGAGAAATTCTAACACGTGTGCGCCGCTACACCGAGTGAGTTCGAGAGGAGGTCGATGGTTTCGGAGGTATTGGCGAAATGTGTTCCAATCGCGACGTTTTTGCGATTCATAACGGCTTGGTCGTGGGCCCGGACTGTCAGAATTGTTTGTGGATGACATGGTGCTTTTGGTGTTGGGTTGATTTTTCTTTTTTTGGAAGGAAAAGTGTTGGGTTGATTGAAGTTCTTTGTTATGTGAATTGAAGAAGTAGTGTTTTCTTGGTTAATTGGAATAGAGCTTCATCCTGTGAAAAAAGAAACAATTCATGAGAAGGTCGGGGATATGTATGAATTATTGGAGAGAGAGAGAGAGAGACTTTATTGACCAAATAAAGAGTTAAAGACATTGAAAAGATAATGGAAGAAATTAGGGTTTTCTAGAGAAGAGATGATTGTAAAGTCATTGATGGAGATTAAGATCTAAGATCAAGATACGAGATTGAGAAAATTACATAAGTCAATAAAAGAGAATAAAAAGGAACTCCAGTTAAGTATAGTGCATGTGTGATACTGTAGACTACTCAAAAGCCTAGAAAAATGGGAAATTAAATGGCAAATTTAATTAGGTGGTTATGAAACTTACTGGATCGAGTACTGTGCGTGAAGACAAAAAGAGAACTAACAATTGAAGAAGGTCAAAGTATCTCCAAGACCCATCGTAGAATCAAAGATTCAAAATCAAATGCATGCTGATCATAATTCTCACACACACACACACACACACACACACACACACACAGAGAGAGAGAGAGAGAGAGAGAGAGAATAAATTGCTTTGCTAGGAAGTGAGAAGGGGGGCAGAAAAAGTGAAAACCAATGTGGAGTATATAGAGAGAGAAGACAATTTGAGAGCGAGGACTGAGGAGACATGAACAATAAAGGCTTGGTAGGTGCAATAGGGCTCTCATGTAAGGAAACTAAGCGCTCAATTGAATTGACTTAAGGCGTGGTGAGTTAAACTGAAATCCAGATGCAAACATTTCGGAGCTTGAAGCAAAAGAGATTGATACATGAATACAATTAATCCTAGATTTCCAATTAATATAGTTACTCAAATCACATAATTAGTTGTACCTTGAGAGAGAGATATAGATAGAGAGAGAGAGAGAGAGCGAGAGAGAGTACCGAGAAATGAAAGGAGGGCCATGCATAGTATTTGGAGTGATGAATGTGGGGTTGGATGGGAAGGTAAAGGAGACGAATTAAAGATGGAAGAGAATTTCTTACAAGGGGGAAAAGTAATGAACAAGTTCTTAATATTTTGGTCTAATATTAAATATATGTTTTACTGGTACAATAATGCATATTGAGGATCACTTTCTCATGCATTGCACAAGGTAAATTTTTTTAATGAATATTAGTGTTGAATGTATTTTTATTTTTATGCATAATGATTTTTGTAAATATATGCCATATTTGTATTTTTTTTTTTACATTTAATGGTTGTCATGAAAATGTAAAGTTAAGAAGAGTGCAGTCTCAAGCATTTATACATCAATTTTTATTTATTTTAAAAGATCTGATACTGTGTGACCGAGGTTTTTCATCATACATCACTACTTTACTTTTTTCGCAAAAATACAATATATATAAGCAATAATTAAAATATAGGATTCATTTCTTATAAATAGCATATAAGTAAAACAATAAGAAATAATATATTAAAAAGAAGAAAAATATTACATAAAAGCGGAAATCTAGTTAATCCATTCAGCATCACTAATTAGATGATGATGTATTTGGCTAACTTAATAGAGTTATGGTTACTTGCAGGCATTTACACTCGCTTGAACGCCTAATGTATTTTATCTCAACAAAAATAATCAATCATTAGTCTACGAAATTACTTGTAAGCACAATTTTATAAACATTTATTTTAATAATGTCAGGCCTAAGAAAATATTTTTTATGAATTTCTATTTATAAAAAATGAATAATTTAAATAATCAATCTTTTTTTCAAATTTAATATAACAAAAAATTTCAAGACTTACAATAGAATGCATCAAGTGAAGTAGTATACAAGCTAAAACTTATTAGCTCAAACTATAAGTACCTTAAATAAATTTTGAAAAAGACCCAATTTAAATCACAATATAATACAATTTAGTACATTTAGCTAGTCTATCAGTCTATTAATAGTGAGTTTGTGTTTAAAAAAAATTAAGCAACACAAACTTTCACATATTATATACACCTTGTCATGTCATTTAATACATAGACCAGGCCTACCGAAAGGGTTGCTTGCAATGGAAGGGGAGAAGTTTTTATACAAAAAGAATGTACATACATGTATATATACTGTATATACTTCAAAGACATTGTAAAATGGCCTCATATACTATAGTCGGTAAAGTGCAATACGAAGTCAAAAAGAATATTTGATAACTATGGATATCTTGGTAATTTGTTTTTATCCTATGGGCCTGGACGTAAAAATATCGGGGCCCATAATGTAGACATGCACCTCGTGGGTGTTGATGGCAGCCTGACGATTCTTTCCCCTTTGCACAAAATGTCACTTCAGGGGGTCTTCCTTCTCTCTCTCTCTCTCTCTGTCTCTTTCTCTGAAAATATCACCCATTTTATTTGGCTGGAATGAAAAGCTACTACAGTTCCTAGTTGCTCACCATTTGTGGAGAAAAAAATCTCTCCTTCTGCTAACCCTAGTTACTGTGGTGCAACAATGAGTCCATCTCAGTATAGTATAGGGACCATCCATATTGTTTCTACATAATTTTTTTTTTATGTTTCATGTCTTTTTGTTCTCTCTCTGTAATAGTCTCTTTTTTTGTTAATATTAAATTAGTGCAATTGGTTGAGAGATTTGCATGTTTTCTTGCATATTATGGATTCAAATGGATAAAAAAAAATCGAATTTATTACGACTCATATATTAGTCGGACCGGTACTTGCTGTTTGGATCCAAGTCAGTTAAATTAGACCAGAATTGGTATATGATAAATTTGACAAAACAAATAGTATAGAATAAATCCCATTAAAAAAAATAGTATAGAATAAATGATTTGTCCTTCATATTTGATGTTTCAATGAGAAAACAAAATGTAATTAAACGTGTATATGATGGAAATGAAAATAAGAATTTGAAGGGGATGTTAAATTAAATATTCAGCCTCATGCATGAAAACTTTGAACATATGAAATGATGGATTTTAATTTGGAAGGACATGAAATGATGCATTTGGGGGGACCCTAATGTAAAAGTGCAACTCTGGTTGCAAATGTGTGGTCCTTGGAATTTCTAGATCGTACACCGTCATTTTTCCACATGCATGTCTAAACAAAAAATCTTCCATTATATTGGAGAGGTTTCAAAGTTTAAATATACACAAATTCTGAGAAATTTGCCAACGTGTGATCCTTAGAATTTTTAGATTGTACACTGTCATTTTTCCACATGCATGTCTTAAACAAAATCTACCAATTGCATTGGTGAGGTTTCTAAGTTTAAACGTACAAATTCTGAGAAATTTGCACAATTGCGCAACATTTTGTTCAAATTGTAAACCTCTCGTGTTAAAGTAAATTTAAATAAAAATGATTATACAGTCATTTTCTCATGCTAAGACCAAGGTAAGCACCTATTAGTCATGCAAAAGGCCTCCAAGCCCATCACAACTAAAACCAAGGAAAAAACAACTAAAAACCAAATAATATTCTTCAATGAGCTAAGTATCTTATGCCTCATGAAAAATCTATTCAATTTCACCCTCCATTTGCTATTGTAGAACTTATTTACCTCCTCTATCACCCGGTCCAAATGCGGCACCCGAGTTAGTCTTATCGACCGTGTCATCCCGTTCCACAACTCAGCAACCTCGATATCACTCTTCAAATAGTTCAGTACGATTCCGGCCTCCCTTAGTAATTGTGCATCATTTTCGGTATCTATTATTCCATTCATAAGTTCGATATATCGTGAGAAAATCAATCGGTTGGACCCGATTGATGCTTCGTAAGCGACCAAGTTTCTTAAAAGGATATCGGTGTTTATATCGAGGCTAATGACAGGTAGATATAGTATCCCCTTTTTAGTACAAAAATCGATCGTGGAAATACCGTTGTTAGTAGGATGGATTTTAATCCCTGCAGATATCAATTCTTCCACGGATGGAATTGATATCTCTTCGAGTAATGGTGATGTGTTTAGCCGTTTATTGTTTGCCTCACCACCTCGTTCTAATTGACTTGAAAAGAGTACTTCCTCAACTGGTTGTCGGAAAACCGAAAGTATAGGTAGAGTTGCAAGTATTTTCAGCGGCATTCTTACAAGAAACCTTATGATCAGTGATAAAAGGGTCCGTGCACGATCCATTGTAACATTTATGGCTTTAATTGTGACGTTTTTCAAGAAAGTTAGAGTTAGGGTTTCTTGATTGCCATTTTTACCTCCTTCCAAAGGATCACAAGGCTCCTCTTCATATTTTGGCACAATGTTATAATAGATGAAGTCCAACAGATGAGAATATTGCGTAATGCCAATGCATGAGAGGGTTTCGACATTTTTGAATGGAGAGATCTCTTTCAGAAATCCAATAAACATGCAGGTTAGGGTATGATCTTCGGTGATTTGGTGCGAAGAATTTTGAATTTCTAGAATTTTCAGCAAGAGGAAAAGGGGGATTTGGTTTTCTAGCATTATTACGTCACGAATTATTGTGCTGTGTGCTGTTGTTCTGTGTTTTGAGTCGACTAATAAATGTAGCATCCTTGACGGGATTCGTTGAATGATTTTCTCTTTGGTTGTCGAGTACATTTGAAGGAACTCGAGAAGGAACGATGCGTCAATTGCCATCATCCATCCGAGAGTTTCACCGTTGAAATTGAGGTGCCTATATATACAAAGAATATTATATTATGTAATTTCATCTAAAATAACAAAAAAGTCAAGTATGATTGTTTCTAGAAGTATGTATTTAGATTGTGAATGGTTAATATCAATGAAAAGCTTGAATTTTATTCATTATTTTTTTTCCAAAAAAATCAAACTATTTTTTCATTTACCTATGATAATGAGCTCTTATATGGTGCTCTAAATTTACAAATATATCCACAAGATCTTGGAATCTCATCATGTCAGGAAGTTGGTTTTGTATCCTTTTTGCCGCCCCAATTTTATATCTCTCCATGTGTCGTAAATCCTCGCAAAAATGATGATACGGACCGAGGGACATGAGTTGAGGCACGTAAGACTCAGGCTTAATAGCCAACAAAGCTTTCGGTACTTCAAAAATGGAAATTGGTTGATCATATGTGATTTCTGTCTCTTCTTCCATAATTCGTCGAATCGTTATGATCCATTCGAGTTGATCAGAAATCAGTTTTTTATGTTGTGTTGCCATTGTTTTCTTTTTCTTTTTCCTTTCGCGAGAGAAAGAGATAGGGATTGAAGAACATAAGAAGAAATTTATCTGTCATGTAACTCACGAGAGTTGCAACAAATTAAAGGTGAAGTTACAATTTCACCTTTATTTGTTACTCCTAACATAATAAAAACATCGTGTTTTTCTTTTTATTTCAGCTTTAGCTAGCACTTGAAAGTTTCAACTCCTGTAACTGATATTCTAGTACACTAATTAATTCATGGGCTTTGTTTCAAAAAAAAAAAAAAAAAAAAAAACTACACATAAACCTGACTTCAAAAAAATGACATAAAATAGCTTAAAAGCCCAAAAAAATAAAAATAATACAAAAGCCCACTAAAAACCTAAATCAAGTCCAGCCCAAAAAACCCAGAACTAAAATCCCAGTTATCCCAAAAACCGGGAAACCAAATCCCACCCTTTCCGACTCTTCTCTTCTTATTTCCAAATCCAATCAAACCAACCTGACCTCCATTTCCTCTCAAAACCCTAATTCAAACCTCGAAGAGAAGAGAAGAGAGACGAACCCTGAATCGAAGGAAGAATACAGCATTGGGGGAGATTGGTTGATCGGAGTGGGCGAAGATGAGGATAATGATCAAGGGCGGGGTGTGGAAGAACACGGAGGACGAGATCCTCAAGGCGGCGGTGATGAAGTACGGCAAGAACCAGTGGGCACGCATCTCGTCGCTGCTCGTCCGCAAGTCCGCCAAGCAGTGCAAGGCCCGCTGGTACGAGTGGCTCGACCCCTCCATCAAGAAGACCGAGTGGACGCGCGAGGAGGACGAGAAGCTCCTCCACCTCGCCAAACTCATGCCCACCCAGTGGCGCACCATCGCCCCCATCGTCGGAAGAACTCCGAGCCAGTGTTTGGAACGGTACGAGAAGCTTTTGGATGCGGCCTGTTCGAAGGATGAGAATTATGACGGAACGGATGATCCGAGGAAGCTCAGGCCGGGGGAGATTGACCCGAATCCGGAGTCGAAGCCGGCGAGGCCGGATCCGGTCGACATGGATGAGGATGAGAAGGAGATGCTGTCAGAAGCCCGGGCTAGGTTGGCCAACACAAGAGGGAAGAAAGCGAAGCGGAAAGCGAGGGAGAAACAGTTGGAGGAGGCGAGACGGCTCGCGTCGTTGCAGAAGAGAAGGGAGCTGAAGGCGGCGGGAATCGGCACGAGTAAACGGAAGAGAAAGAGAAGAGGGATCGATTATAATCTTGAAATTCCGTTTGAGAAGAGGCCGCCGCCTGGGTTTTACGACACGGTCGGGGAAGAACGGCCGGCTGAAAACCCGCAGTTTCCTACCACGATTCAGGAATTGGAAGGAAAGAGAAGAGCTGATGTGGAAGCTCAGTTGAGGAAGCAGGATGTGGCTAAGAATAAGATTCAGCAGAGACAAGACGCTCCGAGCGCGATAATCCAAGCGAATAAGTTGAACGATCCTGAATCGGTGAGAAAAAGAGCAAAATTAATGCTCCCGCCTCCCCAAATCTCCGATCAGGAGTTAGAGGAAATCGCGAAAATCGGGTATAATTCGGATTTGGCGTTGGCCAATGAGGAGGCGACACCTGGCGGTTCGGCTACGAGAGCTTTGTTGGGGAGTTATTCGCAGAGGGGGAATATGATGACGCCGCAGCGGACCCCGCAAAGGACGCCAGCTGGCAAGGGTGATGTCATCATGATGGAAGCGGAGAATCTCGCGAGGCTGAGGGAATCTCAGACTCCTTTGTTTGGCGGCGAGAATCCTGATTTGCATCCGAGCGATTTTAGCGGAGTTACTCCGAAAAGGACGGAGGTTCAGACGCCCAATCCCATCGCGACGCCTGGCGCCACCCCGCGATTGGGGCTGACTCCTTTGAGAGAGACTCCAAAATCGACTCCTTTTAGGGATGAGTTGAGGATTAATGAGGATTTGGAGGGTTTGGAAGGGAAAAAGAGAAAAGAGGAGGTAAAAAGGAACTTTAAAGGCTTGCCTTTGCCGAAAAACGAGTACCAGATCGTGGTACAGCTGCCGCCTGAAGAGGAGGAAGAGGAGAGAGAAGGTGAGGAGAGAGAAGATGACATGGCGGATATACTCTCTAGACAGAGAGAGGAGGAGAGGAAGAGAGAGGAAGCGCTACTCAGAAAAAGATCTAAGGTTTTGCAAAGAGAGGAGCTTCCGAGGCCTCCTTCGCAAAGTGTGGAGATTATCAGGGGGCTGATTGCAAAAATGCATGAAAAGAGGAGCTCGTTTGTTCCACCGACGGTTTTGGAGCAGGCCGATGAGTTGGTGCACAGAGAGATGGCAGATTTGTTGGAGAGAGATAACGCAAAGTATCCGATGGAAGAGAGGAGTGAGAAGGAGAAGAAGAGGAGAGAGAAGAAGAAGGTGAAGGTGCCGGAACTCGAGGATTTTGAAGAGGATGAAATGAAAGAGGTATGTTTATGATTTTTTTTTTTTTTTTTTTTGTACACAATTATGCCTACTTGCAAAGAAAAACTGCATAATTGGAAATTGCTTTGAAGCCCCTGTTTTTTCTTGCATTACAGATGGGAAATAACGAATCTAACATGGTGGACTATTTTTTGAAGTTCTAAAGATTTTTTTTTTTTTTTACATTTTCCAGCAATGCAAGATTTGTCTTTTGCAATTTAGTCATATTGTTCGATCTTTTTTGCAATTTTCCCTTTAGTCTAATTTTTTTTTTTGCATGTTTCCTTATCACCATCATACCCATCCATAAATAACAAACAAACTACAAATAATACAAAACACCCCAAAACAACATTTAATAAATTTCATCTAACGCCATTTAACATTCCCCAAATTCAATCTAACGACATTTATTCTTTCTCTAACTAGGCCGGCGACATGATAAAGGAGGAGAGAGAGTTCCTACGAGTCGCAATGGGTCACGAATCCGACTCGTTTGAGGAATTCAACAAAGTTCATGAGGCGTGTGAAGAAGACCTCGTCTTTTTCCCGGCGACGAACAGTTATGGACTGGTAAGCGTGGCTGGCAACGCTGATAAACTAAATGTTTATATGAATGAGTTTGAGGTGGTGAAGAGGAGGATGGACGAGGAGGCCAAGCGGGCGGGCAAGTTGGAGCAGAAGGTCAAAGTGCTCACGCTGGGTTACCAGGTAATATACCGTTTTGGTTGTTAATATACTGTTTTGGAACGAGAAATTGTTTTGTGGATATTCCACTGTTAGTTCGTGAAGTTTAATTTGAGTTTGTTCGGTGTCAATATACTGTTTTGAGTAGGAATAGTTTTGGTGAATGCTTGTTTTTTGTTTTGGTTGTTGTGCATTGTTTGGTGATGTTTCAGAATGTTTTATGAGCGTAATATATCTTTTCGACGTGCCATGTAGTATCTGTTTTTGATATATTCTTTATAAGTTATGATATACCTTTTTAGAGTGCTAATATATCTTTGCAGTCAAAAAATAAAAATAATTATAACGAACATCCATTTCTTTTCGCGAGTATTCACTATTTTGTGAAGTTTCGGCATATTTTTTATCCTAACATGTTTTCCAATGCACCAATTTAAGCATTTCGAGTGTCCCCAAACCATTTCTTAATCATAAATATCCACAAAATTCTAACAATCTTTTAATTTCATAATTTATTCCAACAGAACAGAGCGGGCAAACTATGGCCGCAAATCGAGACGACCTACAAGCAGATGAAGAACCTGTCGACAGAACTCGCGTGCTTCAAGGAATTACAGAATCAAGAACAGCTGGCGGCCAAGTTCCGAGTCAACGACCTTCTGGAGCAGGTCAACCGTCAGAAGCTTCTAGAAGCGACGCTCCAGCGGCAGTACGGTGATCTGTTGGGCGAGAGCGAGCGGGTCAGGAACCTTCTGGAAGAACATATTAAAAATTACCAAAACGCCCCTGTTACTGATGGGAGTGGTAATGAGGTTGTGATGGGTGAGGGTGGAAATGCCGAAATTGCCCCTGAGGGTTTGAATGAGAGTAAGGTTGAGGGAAATGACGGAAATGCCACTGGGGTTGATGGTAAGGATGGTGGAAATGACGGAAGTGCCACTGGGAGTGAGAATATTATTGAGGGTGAAAATAAAGAAAATGCGGATGGGAATGTAAATAAGGAGGGTGGAAATGACGAAAATGCCACTGGAAGTGAGGGAGGGAATATTGAAGTGAAGGCTGAGAAGAGCGAAACTGCCCCTGAGAATAATGTTAATTATGGTGGGGAAGTGGGAAATGACAAAAATGCCCCTGGTCAGAGTGATGCTGTTTGATAAGAGCGATCGAGGGTATTTTGGGAAGAGACTGTGTTTATGATAATTTTGATTTAACAAGGACTTGATTTTGCGAAAGCGTTCCTTTCCTTTTCTTTGTGGTGTTTAGTGTTTTCGCTTTATTAAATTTGATGTTTTGAGATTCTGAATTCAGTTAAATGTTTTGGGATGGACTGATGACTCTTTATTTGTTCTGTGTATTTTTAGCTTTGCAAGCCTAATTAAGCTCAGTAAACTTATATGAGTTATGTTTTATGGATTATGATTTCTAAATTTGAAGAGTTGCTGATCTTGGAATTCATAGAGTGGCAATCTTCGATTTGTCTTTTTCATTTCAAATGATTGCGTTTTGCATTCCAGTTTATTTTTTTTTAATTTGTTACTCTACGTTCGGTTTCATTTCCAGGATGGCTACTATTTTTTCTTGCTTTTTTTTGCAAGTTCGCCTTATCGGCCCAAAAATTCTATCCATTTTGTGTTCTTTCTTTTTTAGGCAACGGACCACTGTCTTTCCTTACGTGTTTCGAGTTTGTCTGAAAGGCTACTAAGAAGTTAGTGAATCCGTGGTTTTTGAAGGTAAGTAGTCATAATTAATCTAAGAACTGAGATGTGCTACTTTGTTGTTGAAGTGTATTGTAATTAGATAGAAAAATTCCATATATAACTCGCTTTACATGAAACTTCCTGAAATTTTATAATGCCAAAAGTATCACAACTATATCCTAAAAATATCTTAACATATCAAATAATTGATTGCGGCGTATAACATATTGTATCCTCGGAATACAATAAATAACTTAGATAATTAATATTTACAATTAATTATTTACTATTTTCGGTCTTTAACAATTAAACCGGTATTTTGTTTTTAACTATTTTCGGTCTTCAGCAGTTAAAACGACCCAGTCCTCTCATCTCTACTTTGTGGCCCAGTACTCTCATCTCACCTCCTCTCTCTCTCTCTCTCATGTTATATGAATGAAGGTATCATGCAAAAAGTTTGCATCAAAGATGGAACTGAACCGAGTAGGACATTTTGGTGTGAATATATGAGAGTGGGAAATACTATAAAAACCATTGAGAATTGAAATATATATCGCAAAACATCATAGCAAGAATTAATTAATTGATACTAGATATACAAGATTAAGCTAGAATGGTTAGCAAAAAGTCTACAATTATATTTTAGATATTAGATGAAAACTGAGAAAAAATCTATATTCTTACCATCAATTAACTTGGTGGTGATCTCTTGGTGATGATTTTTTTCAATATTGAATTTCTTTTGTTAAATTCTTAATGGTTATTTGTGTTTCTGCTTTCTTTTTTAAGTTTTATTGTTGAGCTCTAATTAGAGAATTTGAAGCAAAAAAAAGAGCTTAATTCTCAACTATGGCTAAGTATAGCGTTTTGTACTCATATTGGGATAGAATCTTATGTGCGTAATTCAATCTTGTTTGATAACCTAATTTTAGAACATGATATTGGTACGTGTTTACTTCAATTTTTTTTATGAATTATGGTTTCGTTCAGTGCGAAATATTCCCTATGATCATAATGTAAGCAAAAAAAGTTTATTATCTAAATTATCAATCTATTTATGATGCTTATATTTGGGCCATTTCATCATAGTTTTAAATATGATCTGATTGGGCCCAAATTATCCGTTCTGTTTTACCTTCCCTTCTCTTTTCTTTTCTTCCTTCTCCAGCTCGAAAAACCCCCGCTCTAATTCTTTCTTGCGTGAGCTTCTGCCCCCAATTGCTCCGGCCATCTCTCCATAGATGTTAGGTACTCTCCAGTGGATCATGGTGTGGATTCGCTGTGTAAGCTTCTTTTGCAGTGTACAACGGAAATAGAGGGCGTCCAAATTCTCCTCACAAAGTGACGCTGAATTTATCTTCCTTTTTTTTTCATTTTGTTTGTCTGTTGGCAAGGACATGGTGATTTTGTATTATGTATGAATGTTATTTTGGTTACTGTTTTTGATTGTTTACTTCTTCTAATTTTTCAAGATACAAGATTGTAATATTGGTACGAGTTTGCCTCACTTTGACATCTTTTTTGAGGTGTTGGGTCACTGTCACTGAAGTTTCCTAGAAGAACAAAAATAATTAATTTTAATATGTTACTAAATTAAAAAAAATAATTTAAAATAAGAAATAAAAAAAAAAAAAAAAGGTAAAATAATATTTTTTTATGCTAAAGGCTTGTCCTGCACTCTACCATCTCTTGCCTCCAAGTTTATCTTATCTTGCATTTCTATTCTTCTTCCCCCCGATCAGAGGCAATATAATTCTATTTCACAATTTTTCACTGTTCTATCCCAAAATTTATACTCCGGTTTCTATCAAAATTTGTCTTCTGAATTTTAGTTTTTTTTAACTGAAAGATTGAATTATGGAGGTTCCTGGTGGAGGCAGAGAATTAGGTTCGTTTCTTGTCTCTGCTTTATTGGGTTTATATTCTTGTAATATTGGAAATTTCTCTTTGGATTTGGTTTAAAATTGACTTCTCTCTAACCCTTTTCAGATTCACGATTTAAATTTCTTTTTTAATAAAATTTCAATGAAGCTAAAATCTCTTGAATTGGTATTGACATATTTAGGTTTCGTACTTTTAATGGCTATCTTTTTTTTCTATTGGTTATCTGGTTTTTCATGGTTTCTTACTGTTTAGGTTTTGATACTCAGGAACTGGTGGCTAATTTATGTTTGCTACAATAAAGTGTTAATTTTTAATGATTATTTCTGTTAATTTTTTGGTACGAAAATTAGAGGTGGCAAATGGGAGCATTCGGGTTGGATTAGTTTGGGTTCGGATCACGGGTTGCTTAGGTTACGGTCATTCGGTTTATGTATCATTCTATTCTCAGGTCATTAGTGTTATTCGGGTCATGGGTGTCAGGTTGTTGATGTTGCTCAGGTCAATCAGGTTGTAGGTCATTCAGGTCTCATGTAATTTGACGGTCTATTTTCAATTGTAATTCAGGAAGATTCATGTCTATGTTCAATTTGGTTATGGATCATTCGGGTCTGTGTGTTGTGTATTGGGGTTAATGTTTCAAATTGTTTTGAGTCTATGTTACAAATGATTGAAGTGAGTGTTTCAGGTCAATCAAGTTAGTATTCCGGGTAGGGATGAAAACGGTTCGGATCGGGGTCTTATCATATCCGTATCCATATTATTTTCTCGGATCCGAATATGAATACGGATGCGAATACGGATCCGGTTCGGATATTACCGGATACGAATATGAATACATATATTTATCGGATATCCATATTTTGATGGATTGTGTCTTTTTTCAAATATATATTTCACTATTAACAATAACAAAAAATGATAAAATAATAATAAAATCATAACAAGTTTCAAAATAGTAATAACTAAATTGATGGATTTGAATAAATATCCTTATTCATATTAAAAAAATGATAAAAATGCTAAAATATTTTAAAAACTATATATATATATATATATATATATATATATATATATATATATATATATATATATATATATATATATAGTGAAATATCCGAAAACGGATATTATTCGGATTATAATTATCCGGATACGGATATTATCCATATCTGTTCGGATATTATATGTCAAACTCATTATCATATCCGTATTTGTATCCGTTCGAATACGTATAATTTTTTTTTCGAATACGAATATTTTGCGGATACGAATACAGGTCGGTCGGATATCTTATCCGTTTTCACCCCTAATTCCGGGTCATTCCGATCAATGAATTTGGTTCGTCGAATTTATTCTTTACTTTTAAGTCATTTTGAATTTATGTCATGTTAATCATCAGTTAGCTTAGATCCTATCGCACGCGCTTATATAACTATATCGAAAGTAATATGCATGCATTAAAGTTTGGATCATTCTGGTTCGGGTAATTGGCTTATCTGGTTATTCACTTTTTTTGGGTTTGGGTCGTTCGTGTCTCGGTTGTTCGAGTTTTGGATCATTCATGTTTCAGGTCATTGAGGTACCGAGTCATTCGGGTCGTTAATTTGTTAACATTTACAGGTCTGGTTAGGTTTGGATTCGCACGGGGTTGAGCAGGTTTATCGGGCCGGGTCAAATTTTGTCGGATATACCTACAGTAAAGTTTGCTAAAGTAAATAAGATTTTTGGTAGGGTTCAATTTACTCGAGATGATACTTAAAACTAATACGATCATCCTAAATCTGGTAATATGGCAAGAAACATAATTAATTATATATATAGGGTTTATAGTTTCAATATAATTCGACCTGCTATTTATAGATTAACATAATTTCATCCATTCTTACTATCATTGAGTTTTCGTTTCATTTTTGTAGACATCAGAAACATGTATTCTGACAGGCTAAGCAACTTGCCTCATTGCATGCTTATAGAAATCTTATCTCTGCTGAAACCAAGAGAGATTACCCAAACATGCATACTATCAAAGGAATGGAAGAATCTCTGGGCCTTGGTTCCATGTTTAGATTTTGACCTTGCTGAATTTCTAACAGAAAAAGCCCTGGCAAATTGGCAAAACCCATACCTAGAAAGCTTGGACATGGATCTGGAGAGATTTAAGAATTTCGTTTCTAGCTTTTTAAATTTCCGTACAAATGGTATAGATATAGACAAGTTCCATCTTAGGTGTGATGTTTCGTGGTATGAGTTAGTAACCAGAATCTCTCGGGCAGCAAGTGCATGGATCCATTATGCATTGCAGCACAAACCTAAGAATCTTCACATAATGTTAAAAGTGCCATCCGAGAATATTCACTTGCCTGAGTGCTTGTTCACTTGTGAGTCCCTAAAGAAAGTATATTTGGATATTGTTGGGAGGGGACGTGTGCGTTTAGGAAATTACAAGATTAAACCCAAAATTGTATTCCTTCCTAATCTAATAACGCTGAACTTTTCGAATTTAACCATAAAAGATAGCTATATGGAAAAAATTCTTTCTGGATGTCCCGCGCTTAAAATTTTAAGCTTCGATGGATGTGATATGAAGATGAATAATGTTATTTCATTTCAGACGGTGGTGTCTTTGTCTGTCAAAAGCTGTCGATTTTTAAATAAATCTGGCCCGCAAATTTGTTCTATTTCTGCCCCTAACCTTGAATATTTTGTTCTTTCGGAAAAGATAAATTTGGCATTAAATCTCAAAGATATGTCTAAGGTAACCAAGGCAAAATTCACAATCACAGTAGATGGTAATTATAATCTTGAACTTCTTAATAGCCTTTCAGGCGTCGAGGATCTGGAGTTTGTGTACCCATGGCTTTTAGGGGTAAGTTCTAGTTAATTGAAGAGCTTTTGGCCTTCTTTGTTCCGCTTGTTTTTGTATGCTCTGATTTATTGAATATCTTGTATATTTCTTGCAGGATGTGTTGTTAGAAGAATTACCAAAGTGCAAAATATTTAACAATCTGAAGATCCTGACCCTTGGTGAATGTTGTATGTATTGTAATTTCGGACCAATTCGCTATTTTCTTGCGCATTGCCCTAATTTGGAGAATCTGACCTTATTGCACAATTCGTACATTTGTCAGGTACATCTTTTTTAACTCAAGCCAATCCTATTGTCGCTTGTGTTGATTAAGTAGTAATATTTACAACAATGAAAGGAACTCCAAAAACAAAGAGGAAACAAAGAAATAAAAAAAATCTAACCCAGTTAATACAAGAAAATCAAAGGAAAAAAATAAAGGGAGAAAGGTAAATTAGCCATTATAGTAGGTCTTAGCTAATATCAATTTCACAGTTTCCTGGCCCACTAGTATTTCTCTTATAAGGATCGTATTTCTTTGATCCTTTTTTAGTTTTTTTATTGTATAGAGATGGCTTGTCCCGCTTCAATGTTGATACCAAGCGAAACTCAAACCCACATTTTAGTTTAAATTGCTTCTTTTTGTCAGTGGTAATTTATGACTATCATTAACAAGAAGAGCACGAATAGACTGAACCATTTTGGTTCTTATTTAGATTTTGAAGGCTGATTCAAAATCCAATCCTAGAATTAGACCATGCACGAATTACCAACTTCTCCACTTTTACTTATTTATTATTCCTTCTGAGGAGGAGAATACCATTTGTATAAGTAGCAATTTCTCTTCACTAAATATAACCAGTTTGCTTTGAGAATTTTGTATTTATATTTATTTGACTGTGCCATATTTTTGAGTTTGATATTTGAGGATTTTGAAGAATGAACAAGTCATAAGTGGTCTTGTCTTGTGTCAAAAAAGCTGAGACCGGCCTTGTATTGTTCGCCCAATTTCAAATGGTTCGAGTCCACTCCATATAGCTCTCTCACCATAGAGGACCATGTTTCCTTGTTCTAATTTCTTTTTTTGAATTGAGTCCTTGTTCTAATTTCCATAGCCATTTTGCTATATTTTGAAGTGTGTATATTGATGCATGTTTTTATTTTTTGAGTTCTCGTTTTAATATGAGTACTTTTTTTGAAGCAGAATAATGGCCATGATGTAATAGACCAACATCAATACTTGGATGAGCAAAATGAGGTGTTTGGTTGTGATCAACTCAAGTTGGTAAATGTTGGGTACTATTCGTGGGATCATGATGTGGAGGATACGCTGGCACAGCTTCTTTTGCAGAGTACATCAGAAAGTGTCCAAATTTTCCCTACACGGATAGACTGATGTTAGCTTCTTCTTTTTCATTTTGTTTGCCTGATTTTCAAGGACATCGTGAATTTGTATTATATACGTGTTATTTTGATTTCAAAGAGTGTTGTTCGTAAGTGTTTTTCTCTTTTCAAGATCTAAGGTTGTAATGTTGGTAAGGATTTACTTGAAATATTTTATGAATTGGGGTTGATTTTATTTTTTTGAGAAAAAAAAGGTTGATTTTATAATATGTATGAATGCTATTTTGATTACTGTGTTTCTAATTTCAAGATAAAAGATTGTAATATTGATACGGGTTTTACTTGGATTCTTTTATAAATTGGGGTTTCATTCATTACAAAATGTACACTCATACGACCAGGATGATCATAATGTAAGCACAAAATGAAAATAATATTTATTATCTAAAATACGAATCTATGTTGTTTTGTACTGAAATTGCAAAACACGCTTTATATTTGGTACCCCATTTTCCTCACTAGATGCTTATATTTGGGCCTCATTATCATAACTTTTACATACGGCGTCACTTGGCCCAAACTATCCATTCTGTTTTACCTTCCCTTTTCTCCAACTGTTTCAATTGACGGATTCAGTCTAAACTAAATAATCAATTATTTACTGTTTTTGGAATTCAATAGTTAATACGATTATTTTGCACAGTTATAGTCATCTCTCCTTCACAAAACCCTCATCCTTTTTCTCTCCCTAACAAGTTCATCCATTTCAAAGCAAAGTAATTAAATTAGAATCAAGAATTCGTCACTAGTTTACGTCTATTTGGATAATCAACATAATGTGTTGTTACAAGCAGAAGCCTGTCGAAATGCCACAGTCGGAAAAAAGTTCCGCCGTGAACCAAGATAGAAGGGCAAGGCCGATATGATTGTACTTTATATCTCAATTTATACTTGAGTTTAATTCGCTACTCTGAATTCTTAATCATGTGACTGATACAAATATTTTATTTCAGGTACCACAGTCAAACAATGAGATAGATCAAGGGAAAAAGGAGGATAATAACCCGACAAACATGATCAATATATTTTGTTTCGCCGAGATGCAAATGTCATTTATTTCGGCAGTCGTACTCATTGCCCTTATTTATCTTGTCAGGCCGGTAATCGAAATCCAACTGCAAGCAAGCTTCCGTCTAGAAAGAGTGCCACATATGCACCAAGGCCTCCTGATCTGCGCCATTTTCACAACAATAACATTCTTTTCATCTACAGTGTTGCACTATTGTGTTCGTAAAATAATTCCATTGAATAAACAACGCAAAACTTGTTGGGCTATCAGGACACTTATTCCTGTGACTTCTCTTCTCCACATGATAAGCACTCATACTTTATATTCTACCCATGAACTTGATCCATATAATCAGAGGGATAATTATCTCATTATTATTTGTTCTCTCTTTGTTGTTTTGTAAATATTTTTAAACTTTCTTTGTAAGAACTTTTTTTAACTTTATTTAATAGAATCTCGGTGAGGCAATTCGCCTCTGGAAGCTTAAAATTTTTTTATCTTATTATTATTTGTGGCTCTATTATGTTACGATTCCTTAAAAGCAAATTTTACTTTGAATGCTACCTCAGACTCCATCTTAGAGTTGAAAGGGATTACACTTTTATTTGCGAAAGCAAGGAATTTAACAATGTTGGATTGGTTTTAACATTAGCTCTCAGGCTGCCTTTAAAATCTTCGGACGAAAGAAGTTTCGAAATGTTGGAGTTCCTTTTGTTCTTCGGCTCTCTCTTGAACTCGGACTTTATGCGACTAAGTACTATGGTAGGAACAAGCCAAGAAAGACATTGTAGAAATTTTATTCCCATATTAAAATATCCTGGTAGCATTCTCATATTTAGCTCTGCGATGTCAACTATACTATTAGGGGGAGCCATTTCCCTAGATGAATATATGTTCTGCGTGATATATCCTGAGATATTAGTGCTAATGATTATTATGATTCGCGATATACTAGACCCTTATGTAAGCTTCGCGCTTTCTGAGGATAAAGTTGGTGCAATACGCAGAGTGGCGGGATTTGTTCGTAACTCGGTTCCGGTTATTTTGATTGCAGTTATTTCTATTCTATGGATGAAAAATATGAGCATTATGCTGCCGGTCCAAATCTTCACCTGGTTTTTATTATCTAAAATTACAACTGATTTGTGTCTCATGCTAGTACATGACAAATTGAAGGGAAGTGTTATATGTCTCGTGGTTATATCACCATTCACTAATATCAATTGGTAATATTATTGGATACATGGTGATTAGAGTGCTAATCAATACCTCTGATATTATGTGATGAGAAAAATGTTGGTCATTTGGAATGCGACTTTGGACCCACAACGCAATAGAGCAAGGCAGTTTTATGATGATGGGCTAACAATGGCCTTGAGAGAATAACTTATTTTGTAATTTATATCGTGTATATGTTTTATTTTTTTTCAAAAGTTAATTTAGATATTTTATAATTTTGTTTTTTTGTTTTTGCTTTTGCTTTTATGTGTGTTGATGATAGGATATTTGTGAACATGTCTAATTGTGAATATTCTTATCATAAATATTTCATTTCTCAATAATAATTACTTTGTTATTGTAGGAATAAAAACAATAAATATTTCAGCTTGCCTCTAAAGCCTTCCGAAGAGAGAACTTTCAAGATGTTTGAGTTTCTTATATTCTTCGGCTCTCTCATGAACTCTTATTTTATGCTACGAACTACTTTAGTGTCAACAACGATAAAAAGACAACTCATGATCAGAGAATTCATTCCGTTGTCGCATATTGTGAGCCTTTTTGTTCTTGTCATAGCCATACTAACTATAATACTAGTTTGGGCCATTATCTTAGACGAGGAGTATACTGTTGATACCGTGGTACTCGTGATGCTTCCTGAGATATTAACGCTATATATTTGATGGGTTCACTATACAGCCCTAAGAGCTTCACGCTATCTCAAGACCAAATTAGTACAATATTTTGATTCCAGACGATCATATGACATGTTAATTCAATAGTTTGAATGTGTGACCTGTAATTAAGCACAAACAATTACCAGCCGATCATTTTTTTTACAATAAACATTAAGATTAAATTATCATTCTCTAAATAGAATAACTCATCATCTTTCCTTCTCCCAACAAAATCCTTAAAACTCTCTTCTTTCTTCTCTCCTCAAAAATCAAACTAAACAATTCCTCAATTGCATAACAATGGCAAGGTTACTAATAGAAGGTAATGAAATTAATGAGATACTAGGTACAAATTGTACCAACAATAACTTTTTAATCCGTATCACCTCTCAAATCAAAAAAACTACCAAGAGAAAAAATTAGTTCTTAATTATAGACTATTGAAAGAGGAGTATTTTTTTGATTGAATTTGATTGCTTGCAACAAAAGGCCAAAAAATACTAATATACAAGAAATAAAAAAGAAAACAAATATTTCATACTCCAAATTAATAGTCTACTGCTCGATTTAAATATGCAGAAGGAGTAAGGGTTGCAACCGGAGTCGATGTTAACCCAACAGAACTACAGGTACAGGTACACACAATAAAAATTTAATAAAATATTTTATATCATATGCGAATTTAGTTAAAATCATCTTACATTAAGCCGATAAACACTAATTGGTCCCCCCCCTTTCAATCAACCCAAGACCCTAATTGAGTTATAAAGCCCTAATTGACCCCCTCCTCTTTTGCATCAGCCCAAAACCCTAATTGAGATATAAAGCCCTAATTGACCCCACTCGCATCAGCCCCAAGACCCTAAATTCAGCCCGCCCCCGCTTAAGCCCCCAAAACCTTATGGAGATAATAAAACCCTAATTCAGCCCCCGCGCATCACCCCTCAAAACCCAAATTCATGCTCCCTCGCATCACCCCAAACCCTAATGAAGCCCCATATTGGATGAACAAAAAACCTGTATTGCTCCGATAAAACCCTGTGAGCCCCTTGAAAGTAGCTCGAAATATCTTCAAAACTCCAAAAACATACACCTATAAAATTACACAAATTTAAGATTGGTAGGATCAAATATGAGTTATTATAAATGATAATTATAATGCAATAATGCATTTAGCTAATTATTTGTGTGTGCATATAGGAGACGGAAGGTCAGGAAGCGTTGCGTAAACGCTTAAAAATTATCGCAGAAGGAAATATTGTGACAACATTGCCTCTGCTAATTGGAATTTTAGTCCTGTTTGGAGGAGATGGGTGGAGGCATAAGATTAAAGACATATTACCCCTAATAGAAACTGCTGGATACATAAGCGGTGTTTGTTCGCTAATAAGTGTAGGAATATATGCATGTGCACTCGATAACGTAAAACTAAGATCAAAATTAATAAGAATCCTGGTTGTACTATCAATGCTCGCCCAAGGCGGCTTAACTTTTCTCTGCTTGATTATCGGACAGCTAAACATATCCCTCGCACCTGAGACGGTTTCAATGCTGATCTTTTTCGTTCTCTTAGTGTGGGCTATTACGAGAGGTAAATCAGATTTAGACTCAATGACCATCACAAAGGGACTCGAACATCTTGAAAATGACTTAGAGTTATCTATCAACATTAGTGGTTTGTTATTGGGGGCAATGATAGGACGGGTGATCCGATACCTAATAGATCCAGAATTAAACAAATACAATCGCATATTCCAGTTGGTAATGCATTGCACATGTCTGGCGTGTCAGCTATCCGGTCTTCTAAACCTATTGCCGCCAGTTACCGTAATAAAATCAAATGAGAAGGAGTTGATAGTGGATAAGGGATTCTTAAGCTTGGTACATTACATTACGCTAGCAAGTACTATTGGGGCAGTTAATACGGTAATTTGGGAAACCGCTAAATTGTTTTCACTAATTCCGATACTTGAGGGTATTACTTTTTTCATATATTATGTGCGATTAATATGGAAAAATAGTGAAGACTCACCAATGAACGTAAAGGAGAACGCAAAAGATAAAAAAATAGCATTCGCTACTCTCAACGCGATCTTTGCTTGCCTTGTTGCAATTACCATGAGTGGACCCAATCCCACTGCTATTGTTCTAAAAATATTGATTGCTACTGTAGCGATTACTTTTTTCCAGGTTCTTTTCTGGAGATTGTTAACACAATTACCCACTCAAAATGACGAAATAGAAAAACTAGCCAAACTTGCGAGTATTGTTTCCCTAATCTCCCTTTCAATCGTTCTGACGCTATTTATCGGACTTCTCAGCTTCTATTCTGCTAAACCGAGGTACATTTTATCACAATGTTTTTTGAGTATTATTTGAGTTTGTTTATCACAATATTTCATTTAAATGAATTTTTTTTACAGCCTCAATACAAACAAGGCCACGCTGAAGAGCATAATGGACAAGAAATCGACATATTAATAGAACTAAATTCTAGAGTTATCAGTGGAATTAAGTTTCAACGTAATTTAAAAATGTATTTGTCTCTCTTGTGATAAAGTGATGATTTGGTGTTTATCCTGATATTTCTACGTTTGTTCAGAAGTATCATATATAGATAAAATATTTGTTCTCTTTTTATAACATTGTGATATGGTTTTACCATGTATGTTTCAGAAATATTTAAGAAGTAAACTATATATGCATACTTTCTAAGTTTTTTTTTTTTTTGTTTGTTTGTTCAATTTAGAAGAGGGTAACTTTACGATATTTCATGTTTGGAAGGGGTAATCATGATATAGATTTTGCAGGGGTACATTTGACATTCTGTCCAAACGAAGACAACAATAGACAAAAAAGAAGAAAAGAACACTTGCAAGAAGGGTTTAGCAATTACCAGGGTTTGCTTTATTTCCTGGATTTGAGCATCGAATCCATCATGGTAGGACCTGTACAGAGATCGGATCTAGCAATCCCTCCTCCAGCTTGAGCAATCCGTGGGACGAGGAAGGCGCGCGGCGTCTTCAATAGGGTTTCGATGATTAGGGTTTTGAAAGTGAGACGGACAGGAGAGAAAGGAATTCGCATTGGACAGTAGAAAGTAGAAGAGTGAAGAAGGAGACTAGCTTATGAAGGCCCAATTATATCACCAAGGAATAGAGGCTGCACTGAAATGAGTATTATGGGCCTGAAGAATTTGCACACCAAAGATCAGGAAATTGAATTTCGTTAAGAAACGGGAACCCAATCACCGGTTTAAGGATGCACCATGAGAGTTCTTTTTCTTCAATAATAAAAAATAAAAAAAATTAAATCATATAAACTCACGACTACACACAAAAATATTTATAACAAAATAATCAAATTACTTCACTTTAAAATAAAATCCAAACCCCCCTTTAAACTAAATTTTGATAAAAACAAACTCCTCGGTAAATTTCCGCCTCACTGGTCAACCTTTTAGTCTCTCTTCATCCGGCGTCTCATCCACCCAACCGTCATTACCGCCACCTCCCACCTTGAAATCCTAGCCACATTCAGAAAACTCGCATTTACATCGGCCCCCCAACATCCTCACTATTCGAGTTACCAACCCCAGTCGGTAAGCAGGGTCGATCCACGTACAGACTTGTTATCCAAGATATACCGATTGGTAACAAATTCCGTTTAGTTTCATCTTTTCTCCAACTATTTCAATTAACACGGATTCAGTCTAAACTAAATAATCAATTATTTACTAATTTTGGAATTCAATAGTTAATACGATTATTTTGCACAGTTATAATCATCTCTCCATCACAAAATCCTCATCCTTTTTCTCTCCCTAACAAGTTTCTCCATTTCAAAGCAAAGTAATTAAATTAGAATCAAGAATTCGGCGCTAGTTTACATCTATTTTACAAGCAGAAGTCCGTCGAGATGCCACAGTCGGAAAAAAGTTCCGCCGTGAACCAAGATAGAAAGGCAAGGCCGATGTGATCGTACTCTATATCTCAATTTATACTTGAGTTTATTTCACTGGTCTCAATTCTTAATCATGTGAGTGATACAAATATTCTATTTCAGGTGCCACAGTCTAACAATGAGATAGATCAAGGGAAAAAAGAGGATAATAACCCGACAAACATCATCAATATATTTTGTTTTGCTGAGATGCAAATGTCATTTATTTCGGCGGTCGTACTCATTGCCCTTATTTATCTTGGCAGCCCGGTAATCGAATTCCATCCGCAAGCGAGCTTCCGTATAGAAAGAGTGCCACATATGCACCAAGGCCTCCTGATATGCGCCTTTTTCGCAACAATAACATTCTTTTCATCTGTAGTGTTGTACTGTTGTGTTCGTAAAATAATTCCATTGAATAAACAACACAAAACTTGTTGGGCTATCAGGATACTTATTCCTGTGACTTCTTTTCTTCACATGATTACTATGCTCATACTTTATATTCTACCCATGAACTTGATTCATACAATCACCGGGACAATCATCTTATTAGTACTTGTGGCTGCATTATGTTACGATTCCTTACAAGCAGCTTTTACTTTGAATGCTACTTCAGACTCCATCTTGGAGTTGAAAGGGATTACACATTTCTTTGCGGAAGCAAGGAATTTAACAATGTATGGATTGATTTTAACATTTGCCCTCAGGCTGCATTTAAAATCTTCGGACGAAAGAACTTTCGAAATATTGGAGTTCCTTTTGTTCTTAGGCTCTATCTGGAACTCGGACTTTATGCGACTAAGTACTTTGGTAGGAACAAGCCACGAAAACCATTGTAGAAATTTTATTCCCGTACTAAAATATCCTAGTAGCATTCTCGTATTTAGCTTAACGATGTCAGCTTTACTATTAGGGGGATCCATTTTCCTAGATGAATATACGTTCTACGTGATATGTCCTGAGATATTAGTGCTAATGATTATTATGATTCGCGATATTCTAGACCCTTATGTAAGATTCGCGCTTTCTGAGGATAAAGTTGGTACAATACGCAGAGTGGCGGGCTTCGTTCGTAACTCGGTTCCGGTTATTTTGATTGCAGTTATTTCTGTTCGATGGATGCAAAATATGAGCATTATGCTGCCGGTCCAAATCTTCACCTGGTTTTTATTATCTAAAATTATAGCTGATTTGTGTCTCGTGCTAGTACATGACAAATTGAAGGGAAGTGTCATATGTCTCGTGGTTATATCACCGTTCACAAGTGTCAATTGGTAAGAAAAGAGAATATTATTCGATAAGTGGTGATTTGCAGTGCTAATCAATTCCTCTGATATTATGTATAATGAGAGAAATTTTTGTGATTTGGAATGCAAATTTGGACCAAAAATGCAACAGAGCATGACATTTTATATTGTAATTACTGTATTGTATTGTAGTGTATTGTATTGTATTATATTGTATTGCGTTGCATTGTATTGTATTGTATTGAAGAATGATTTAATTTGATTGTGTTCTCTTAAATTTATCTGATTCCATAAAATTGAAAAACAAAATTAAAATAGTGTAGCGTAGCGCGAGCATTAATCTAGTATCTATTATATCTCACTATTTAATGATTAAAATAATTGAGGTACTGTGACAATCATAAGCTTAAAAAGAGTTGAAACATAAAGGGTGGTCTAAACTTCATTCCTCTATAGAAATAGAAAACAATATTCAAAAACCCACAGTGCAACGCTAGTGCGAGTATTTTCCAAAGTACGAGTCTATTATTATTATTTTTTTATGTTGTTCCTGAAATTGGTACAGAAAAGAAAAGGCTCTTTATGCAAAACACGCTTTATATTTTTCTTACTAGGCTAGATGCTTATATTTGGGCTTTTTTATCACAATGTTTGTATATGGGCTGACTGGATGCTTATATGTGGGCCTTTTTATCAAATTTTTGTATATGGGCCGACTGGCCCAAATCATCCGTTACGTTTTATTTTGCTGTGAACCAACTTCTCTTCTCTTTTCTTTTTCTCCATTTCGAAAAAATCCCTTTCTCTTCTCTTGCGTAACCGTCTTCCCCCAATTGCTCCGGCCATCTCTCCTCCGCCCTCCGCCCATCTCTCGGTCAGTTCACTTACTCTTTTGACGATTTTTGCATTGTTGGTTTGTTTCTGTTAGTGGCGAATTTTGGGTTGGTTATTTGTTTACTGATTGGTTTCGTTCTGTTTGATTAAGGCTGTGCGTGTTAGAGTTTTGGTGGTTGATTACTGTTTGGGGTTTATTACATAGGAATTAATGGCTGATTTGGGTTTTATATTGGTAATTTTCGATTAGGGTTTGTTTGGCTTTGTATTGTTGATGGTAGGTTGGTAGATTATTTTGGTACTTAATTAGGGTTTTATACTGTAACTATGAATTGATTTCATAATTAGGGTTCAGCACGTACTTCCCCCTTTTTTGCCTCATCTGATTTTAGTGTTTCGTATCATAATTAGGGTTCAGCACTTACTTTCCCCCCTTATCTGATTTTAGCGTTTTGTATTGAAATTAGGGTTCGGCAATCATTTCCCCCTTTTCTGATTTTAGGGTTTGATATCAGAATTAGTGTTTTGTATCATAATTAGGGTTGAGCACGTACTTCCCCCCTTTTGTCTCATCTGATTTTAGCGTTTTACATCATAATTAGAGTTTCATACCATAATTAGGGTTCAGCGCTTATTTCCCCCCATCTGATTTTAGGGTTTCGTATTGAAATTAGGGTTTATAATGGCGGTAGCGGCGCCAGGTCAGCTGAATCTGGACGAAGCTCCTTCATTGGGATCTCGCAGTGTCGATTGCTTTGAGAAATTGGAGCAGATCGGTGAAGGAACTTACGGGTATTTAATTAATTCATATTTTATTCAATTAATTTTATTTTACATATAATCTTAAAGTATGTAATTTATAAATCTATATACATAGTTTGGTTAAGCAGTAAGCATCATCTTTGATAGCGCCAAGTATGTTATTTTATTAGCATGGTTAATTTTCTTATTTAATGCGTGCATCAAGATGTAGAGTTGTCTTTATATTTGGTTAATCACCAGTTATGTATTCTTGCACGGATTTCAATGCACTTGTTATTTTTATAATTTTTGCTGGGTTTTTTTTTCCCATATAACGTCCGTTCAAAAATATTTGCAAATATAGCGTTAGATTGAAAATATTTTGAAATCTAGGGTTTTTGCAAACTTAGGACGCGAAAAAACAACTTTCGCAAACTATATTGGCGAAAGTGCATAAGAAATAATTTCTGAGGTTAGTTGGGCTAATTAATAGTAATTGAATGAATTTAATAGTAATTGGGAAAAAAGTTAAATTTTTAAGTTGGCGAAATAGTGTTTTTTCATTAATAAATACTGCATTTAATGGTGCATTAATTGTTTTTCACCATTTTCGCCAACTAGGTTTGCGAAATTGCATTTTTTTTCCTAATTCATTAATTAGTAATTAATTCTTAATTTCTTCAATTTCGCAAACTAAGATGGCGAAAGTTAAAAATTTCGCCAACAAGGATTGCGAAACCGTTATTTTTGCAAATATTTTCAATCTAACGCTAGATTTCAAAATATTTTTGAAACGGACATTATATGAAAAAAAACTCAATTTTTGGTTTTTTTATTGTTATGTATGGACAAGTGTACATAGTGCCTAGTGAATAATTTTATTAGCACAGTTATTTTTCTTATTGTAATATATGAATCAAGATGTAGAGTGATCTTTATATTTGGTTAATTACCAGTTCAATGCACATATTATTTTAATTTTGTGATTGTTTTATAATTTTATTGTTATGTATAGACAAGTCTACATGGCTAAGGAAACAAGAACAGGAGATATTGTCGCCTTGAAGAAGATCCGAATGGACAATGAGAGAGAAGGGGTTTCTCTCTCTCTCTCTCTCTCTCTCTCTAGATTTAGGGTTTACAATTTGGAAATGAAATAAAACCCTAATTTTTTGGGTTTTTGTGCAGTTTCCAATTACGGCGATTAGAGAAATAAAGATTCTGAAGAAATTGCACCATCAGAACGTTATTAAGCTGAAAGAAATCGTCACTTCTCCTGGTTAGTTATTTTTTAAAATACGAGGGACTGAAATGTAAATATTAAAAATTTGAAGGACCATTTGTTTATTTTTTTTCTTCTGGGATTAATTTCAGGTCCAGAAAAGGACGAACAAGGCAGATCGGGTAGTTACTAACACTGTTATTAATTAATTATTAATAAAATTCTGACTAATTAAATCTTATAATATTATTTTACATAATATTATTAGTTGATGGGAGTAAATACAAAGGAAGTATCTATATGGTTTTTGAGTATATGGATCATGATTTAACCGGCCTGTCAGACCGGCCTGGCATGCGATTCTCAGTCCCTCAAATTAAGGTGCTTAAATAACAAATTATATATTTTTTTATTATTTCCTTTTATAATTTCCGTTGCAATTATTCTTTTTGTTTCATAGTGTTATATGAGGCAACTTTTGACTGGACTTCACTACTGCCATGTCAACCAAGTGCTTCATCGTGATATTAAAGGTAATAATTTTACTTTTTTATTATTATTTTTATCTATTTTGGGTAATTAATTATCTATTTTTAATTAATATGCAGGTTCAAATCTGTTAATTGACAATGAGGGGAATTTAAAGCTGGCCGATTTTGGTCTCGCAAGATCTTATTCAGGCGATCAGAACGCTAATTTAACAAACCGTGTTATAACTCTTTGGTACAGGTAACGTATACAAATATAAACATTTGTTTAATTAAAATTATTTCTAATTTATTTATTTATTTATTTTAGACCGCCTGAATTATTACTTGGAAGTACGAAATACGGACCGCAAGTGGACATGTGGTCAGTCGGCTGTATTTTCGCGGAGTTATTACACGGCAAACCAATTTTGCCTGGAAAAAACGAAGTAAATTTCATTCTTTTTATTACTATTATTCAATCAATCATACACCATTGGTGAAATAATAATATTATTACTTTTTAATGTTTTGTAGAAGGAGCAGATAGAGAAGATAAACGAGTTGTGTGGGACGGCTGACGAGTCGAACTGGCCAGGTGTCACTCAGATGCCTTGGTACAATAATTTCAAGCCACCTCGTCCTTTGAAAAGACGCTTGAGAGAAGTTTTCAAACAGTATGGATATTATATTTTATTATTATTATTATTATTATTATTATTATTATTATTATTATTATTATTGTTGTTGTTGTTGTTGTTGTTGTTGTTTGTTTATTTGTTTATTAATGGTGTTTTTGTTTATTTTTTGGCAGTTTTGATCATTTTGCGCTCGAATTGTTGGAGAAGATGTTGACCCTGAATCCCAAAGATGTAATCTTGCTTATTTTATTACTAGTACTATTACTATTGCTATTGCTATTGCTATTACTATTACTATTACTATTAATAATAACAATAATAATATTATCTATTTATTTATTTATTTTTGTAGAGAATTTCTGCAAAGGACGCTCTGGATGCAGAGTACTTCTGGGCGGACCCTCTCCCTTGCGACCCTAAAAGGTACCCCCAAAAAAAAAAAATTCAGAAACCAAAATATATAAAATAAATAATAAAATAATAAAAATTATACAGAAACTTAAAAAAATGAACAAATATAAAATATAAAAACAATAAACAAATAAAAAGTAAAAAGTAAAATAAATAAAAAAATAATATTTTTTTTCCTTCCAGTTTGCCGTCATACGAGCCGTCGCACGAATTCCAGACCAAGAAGAAACGCCAACAACAGCGCCAGCAGGAAGAAGCCGCGAAACGCCAAAAACTGGCGCACGCTCCGCCGCACGGCCGTCTGCCCCCCATCCAATCCTCCGCCCGGCCCGGCCCGAACCAGCCCCCGTACAACAAGGGGCGCGGCGGGCCGGGTGCGGGCAGCTCGGGCGGGGGGAATAGGTATCCCCAGCAGGGGAACGGGAGGGGAGGCGGGGGGAGTTATCAGGGGTATAGCGGGGGCAGGGGAGGGGAAGAGGGGGGAATTATCAGGGGGGAGGAGGAGGAGGAGGAGGAGGAGGGTACGGAGGGGCGGGGGGCAGAGGGGGTAGCGGGGGGAATAGGAATCAGAGTCAGCAGCAAGGGTACGGGGGATGGCAGTAGCAGCAGTAGTAGTAGTGAGGAGGAGGGGTGGGGATGTACAATGTTGTAATGTGGGGGGGTAAATTGGAATTTTGTTGTTAACTTAATGTTGTCATGATATTGGGGTCCGTTAAGGGGTCCGTGTTGTTTATGTAGTAAGTAGAGTTGTGATGTTGTTTTATGGGGGTGT
This sequence comes from Juncus inflexus, assembly GCA_024447665.1. NCBI lineage: Eukaryota > Viridiplantae > Streptophyta > Magnoliopsida > Poales > Juncaceae > Juncus > Juncus inflexus. Next base: position 2,835,775 of record JAJHPC010000011.1, read on the forward strand.
GGACTTGGACTTGGACTTGGACGATGGGTGTTGTTTGTTTTATTCAGCCGACTTGTCTGTATATTTTGCTTGTATGATTGAGGTTAATGTTGTGATGTTTTATTGTTTGCTGCGAAACTTAGGGCTGGTTTGGATGGCTAGTATTTCTTTGCTTTAGTCTAATATTAGGATTATTTTCCAACTTTTAGTAAGTGCATGTATTTTAGCAAGTGCATGTTTGCTGCGAAACTCAAGTGTTGGTGGGGTTTTTTTATTTTGAAGTTTGGAATCGAAATAAAAATCTGTTGAGGTGATTTTTCAATTGTGTGGCCCATTGATTGATGATGATTGCTTGTACTGATCGCGCCCTATATTATGATTGTCTGGATATGAATTCAACTGTGAAGACAATTAGAATAAAAATGAAAAAAATAGTGTATATTATTTTTTAAATAAAGATGGTACAATTGATGAGTACTGGTACAGGTCCATTGATGATGACTTGTCGTGAAATTGGTATAGAATATATTGATTTATCCTCGTAGAACTCTTAATAGAGCTATTATACCCTGTTGTCTTAAATATTTGATATTTGATGGATTATAAGAAATAGTATATTCGCTTTCAAATAAAGTGCTTTTAGCCTTTTCTTCACCGCCGCCCTCTGTTTTTGCAGTATGTTTGAGTCTGATTGTTCTTTTTTAATGTGGCAAGTATTATTTTTATTTCTCCCTTTTTTCTTCTCTTTCATTTGCTATTTCCCCTTTTTTCTCACTTTTTAATCTTTTCAGTTGGACTACCACACTTATTGAAGTTATTTCTATCCTATTCAAATACTTCCAGCTTTGAAGATTTCAAGAAGTTTGAAATGGCTAGTGTTGTTGGAATGGATAGAATAAAGTTTCAGCAAGTCGTTTGTGTGTTGTAAGACTGAAAAAAATTTACTTACATTTAAAAAAAAATAAGGAACTTGAATTTGGATTTAATATGAGTTGCCAATTATTATCTATTTGTTAATTGAAAATGAACAAAATTAGGTGTAACTAACAAATATTTGTTAATTAAAAATGATCATAATTGGATATGTGGTTTGCACAAAATACTTTATGTGTGAATTCCATCATTACAAATCTTAAATCTGAAACAAATTTCTCGAATAATTTCGACAAAATATCTATTTGGGCTTGCATCAATTTTTTTGAATGAAACATCTTTTTGAGAATTTCAATTTAAAAAATTGAAGTATCTAAAAGCTATGTGACAAAAGAAGATGAGAAGTTGTGAGAATGTGGGGTTCTCTCCTTTTGAAATTTTTATAGCATTCACTTTCACCTTTTCATTTTTAATTTTTTTAATGGAATCGTTTAACTCTTTTTCTTTATTTTTTGGTTGAATTATTATATTGATTCAGTTTCTCACAATCTCACTCATAAAGAACTCATCACTTCTGTTGTCTCTGAATGTTGTACTGATCAAGTCACCAAAAGACAATTCAACTTACATGCAGTCTAAAATGTTTGTAAATCAAATTATATGATAGACTTACAGAAGCTTTATTATTGTGTAAATAATACATAACAAAATAGAAAAAAACGAAAGCCAAAAAAATAACTACATAGTTTCATACCTTTTCTGGTATTACTATTACTATTTATCAACACATTCTTTTGTACTATCAAAAAGTATGTAATAAATACAAAAACATTATATATATATACCCCAAAAATCAATATACACCATAATGATGATTATGTCATTATCAATAAATGTAAAATCAATATACGCTATAATGATGATTATGTCATTATCAATAAATGTAGTCAAAATAATTCCACATACAAAAACAAAATAGACAAAAAATTAAATAACAAATAGACAAAAATATTAAAAAAAACAATTTAATTATCATTCAAAAAAAGCAAAACAATTTTATTTTTGCGCTCTAGAATAATAATGATAATCAATAATGTAGTCAAAATAATTTCTACATACAAAAACAAAATAAACAAAAAAAAAAAAAAATAGACAAAAAATTAAATAACGAATAGACAAAAATATTTAAAAAAACAATTTATTTTTCATTAAAAAAAAACAAAACAATTTTATTTTTGCGCTCTAGAATAATAATAATAATCATTAAAGTAGTCAAAATAATTTCTACATTCAAAAACAAAATAAACAAAAAATTAAATAACAAATAGACAAAAAATATTAAAAAAAACAATTTAATTATCATTCAAAAAAAACAAAACAATTTTATTTTTGCGCTCTAGAATAATAATAGTAATCAATAATGTAGTCAAAATAATTTCTACATACAAAAACAAAATAAACAAAAGATTAAAAAAATAGACAAAAATTTAAATAACAAATAGACAAAAGTATTTAAAAAACAATTTAATTTTCATTCAAAAAAATAAAACAATTTTATTTTTGCGCTCTAGAATAATAATAATAATCAATAATGTAGTCAAAATAATTTCTACATTCAAAAACAAAATAAACAAAAAATTAAAAAATAGACAAAAAATTAAATAACAAATAGACAAAAAATATTTAAAAAACAATTTAATTTTTATTCAAAAAAAAAACAAAACAATTTTATTTTTGCGCTCTAGAATAATAATAATAATAATCAATAATGTAGTCAAAATAATTTCTACATACAAAAACAAAATAAACAAAAAATTAAAAAAATAGACAAAAAATTAAATAACAAATAGACAAAAATATTTAAAAAACAATTTAATTTTCATTCAAAAAAAAAAAAACAATTTTATTTTTGCGCTCTAGAATAATAATAATAATCAATAATGTAGTCAAAATAATTTCTACATTCAAAAACAAAATAAACAAAAAATAAAAAAAATAGACAAAAAATTAAATAACAAATAGACAAAAATATTTAAAAAACAATTTAATTTTCATTCAAAAAAAAAAAAACAAAACAATTTTATTTTTGCGCTCTAGAATAATAATAATAATCAATAATGTAGTCAAAATAATTTCTACATACAAAAACAAAATAAACAAAAGATTAAAAACATAGACAAAAAATTAAATAACAAATAAACAAATATATTTAAAAACAATTTAATTTTTATTAAAAAAAAACTATTTATATTTAAAAAAAAAAAACATTTTAATTTTATTTTTTGGGCTCTAGACTAATCTACCATCTCTCTCTATACTTCTCTATCCTCCTCTCTCTCACCTCGCGTCTCTCTTTCTCCCCTCAAAATTCTCCAAAATTATTTCCATCCTTTCCATTTTATTATATATATTCAGTCAAATAATAGAAAAGGGTTTCAGACAAATCCCCAAAATTATTACATAGATTTAAAACAGAGTCTGAAACCCTAACCCTAACCCTAGTTTTGGTCTTGTATATTCGGAATTATTGTTGGGTTATTGGGGGGATTGAATCATGGCGGCGCTCGATGGAGATGGCGCAGGATTAGGTTTGTTTCTTAGATCTGTTTTGTTGGGTTTAATTTGATGTAGTTTTGGGAATTTTGTCTTTGGATTTGGATTTGATTTAAATTTGCTTTTTCTTTCAACCCTTTTTTCAGATTCACGATTTGAATTGCGTTTTTTGTGAATTAAAATTTCTGTTTTGAATTACTAATAAAACCTATTATTTTCAATTATTTTGTATATAGTTTCATTCATTGCTGTTATAATTCGTAACATAAGTAATTGTAATTTACTTCAAAAACTTTGTTTTTGATTGTTATGAACATCTCTGATCCCTCTTTCATCTAAAATCCTCTCTAATATTTCTTATTCACAGCATCTTTTCATCGATAAATTATGTTCAAATTCAAAAAAATTCAAGTATATTAATAGTCATATTTTCTATCTCTGACAGGCGGGACCAAATTTGATGCATCGCAATATGCATTTTTTGGAAACGATTCAGTGAATGAAGTAGAATTAGGCGGTTTAGACGAAGAAGAAGAGAATAATACTATTTCCAATTCCGGTTTTGCTGTATTAGACGAAGAATTGCAGCCTTCTTATTCCGATACTAAATTCGAGGTTCGATTCAATTAACTACTTTCCTTTTTTGAAATTTTGAATTTGAATAGAATTTAATGCGTTACGAGCCGTTTGGTGTCCTACACGTGTTGAATAATGATTAGTTTTTTCCTTTTTTTAAGAAAATTGAAAAAAAAAGAGAATTAATAACGTTTAAATTTAATGTTTTATTTTATTTTCAGGGTGAAGGAGAAGGTTTGGGATCCTTTTCTGATGTAGATGATCTCTCAAGCACTTTTTCAAAGGTTTTTATTTTTTTAGAAATTATTTTATTTATATCCTTTATTTAAAAAATGATGGATATAATTTCTCATGGTTTTGATCAGGGCCTAAACATCTATATACTTTTCTTATCTTTGTCAAATCTGATTTAGGAAAATATATTTAAATCTTTAATTGAGATTCGATAAACTTCTAAAAAAGGCTATGAAACTATTATATATATAACTATTATCACACCGTTATCTCTCTCATTAATTAATTAATTAATTATATTTTTTCAGTTGAATAGACTTGAACCGCGCATGGGCATAGATCCTCACGCAAGAACATTTTCTCGCGAAAGTAATTCTCTCTCTCTCTTTTTCAAAATTACCAAATTGACCTTAAAAACTAAATTTTCAAATCTATCCTTCTAAAATATCATTTACTAACTAATTTATTCCCCCTTCTAAAATCATTTTTCAGGTTCCGCCCCTTCAGATTTCCAACAGAACTGGCCCGACCCAAATTTACTACTAAATTCCCAAAACACCCCTCAAAATCAAAATCAGAACAATCAATTTTTCAACAATTCCCACCCACTAAGCCGCACTTCTTCACATCCCCAAAACGCCCCTCAAAATTTCACCGACCCAATCCCCATCCCCCAAAGCCCCCAAAACCCTAATTTCACCCTACGCGTCCCCCACATCTTCTCCCCTCCCATTCCCGCACCCCTAAACCCTAATTTCCCCCCAAACCCAAATTTCTCCCCGAACCCTAATCTCACCTTCCGCCCCTCTCCTCCCCACCAAAACCCTAATTTCCCCTCAAACCCTAATCTCAACTTCCGCCCCTCTCCTCCCCACCAAAACACTAATTTCTTCCCAAACCCTAATCCCTCCCTCCTCCCCCCTCAAATGTTCCTCGCCCCTCACCACCACTCGCCACCTCACCACCAAATCCACTCGCCACCTCAGCAATTCCACCCTCCTTACCGGGTCCGACCCAATTACAACCAAACCCGCTTCGATTCCCAAACCCGTTACCTCTCAAAACACATGACATTCGAAGAAATCGAACACATTTCAAGAACGCAACACGCTTTGACGCACGGATCGGACCCTTACATCGACGATTACTACCACCAAGCCTGCCTCTCCAAAAAGTCAAAGTCAAAGTCAACTCACGGACCCGGTCCGCTGCACCACCACTTCTGTCCCACAGTAATCCGTGATCCGGCCTCGCGCACCCGGTCCAGGGACGAACCTCACGCCTTTTTACAAGTCGAAGCCTTAGGCCGTTTACCTTTCAGTTCTATTCGCAGACCGAGACCCTTGTTAGACATGAACGATAACAAAAATAATGCGAAAAATGATGAAAATGGTGAAAATGATGGTGAGAATAAGGTTAAGATGTTGGAAGACGAGCCGTTACTGGCGGCGCGGATTACGATAGAAGATGCGATGAATTTGATTTTGGATGTGGATGATATAGATAGGGTTTTGAGGTTCACTCAGGTTCCTGATAACGGATTCCCTTTGAGGAGAAAAAGGCAGGCGATTTTAGAGGAAATTTTGGGATCTTTGCATTTAGTCGACCCGTTACGACCCGGTACGAATACTGACGATTTCGTCTTTTTGCGGATCGTTTCCCTCCCAAAAGGACGAAAATTACTTTCTAGGTATATTGAGGTGGTTTCGGAAAACGCTGAGCTGGCGAGAATCGTTTGCATGGCGGTATTCAGGCATTTGCGATTTTTATTTGGAAATAATGTTTTGGAGACCAGTACGGCCAAAACCCTAATCGGTACGGTTTCCGGTACCGTTTCTTCAATGGATTTATCATCATTAAGTGCTTGTTTAGCGGCCGTTGTATGTTCAAATGAGCAACCTCCATTAAGACCGATCGGCAGTCCAGCTGGCGACGGAGCCTCGGTCGCCTTAAAAACCGTGCTTGACAAAGCCACCGAATTATTAACCAAAAATGCGGCCAATTATAACGCTTCAAACAGGGTGATGTGGCAGGCGAGTTTTGACGCGTTTTTCAATCTCCTGGCGAGGTATTGCACGATGAAGTACGATTCTATCGTGGCGCAATTCGGGCGGATTGCGGGGCGGGAGATCGGTAGAGAGATTCCGGTGGAGCTTTTGAGGGCGAGCTTGCCGCATACGAACGAGGGACAGAGGAGAGTTTTGATCGATTTTGCGCAGAGGTCCTTGCCTGTTACGGAATTCGCGCAGAGGCCCCTGAATGTTTCGGTGCCCAGTTGAGGGATTTTAGGGTGAGGAATTAGGGTTTTGGGTTTTATGAAGGTGTATAGAGCGAGCGGGAATTTGTAGGAGGTGTTTGTTTGCTTTGAAAACCGTGCTTGAGTGGGTTTTGGGTATTGTTTGTTTATTTTTGTATGGGGTTTATTTAGTGTTGTTGTGTTAAGGATTTTGTAGTGTGTACTCAGAAGTGAAATTGTGAGGAAATGTTGGGGGGGAGTTGTAATTTGGTAAAAGTTTGGAGTTTAGTTTTGTAGATTAAAGTTAAACTTGTTTTGTTTTGAAATGTTTTTGTTGTTTTTTGATATTTTGAACGGTTTTTAGATGTGAGGGTCTCAATGTTGTATTTTTTTGGGTTGAAAGTATTTGAGAGTATTTCTTCTCCATGGAATAAATTTATTTGTTCATGGAACTATGTTTGTTTGTTTATTTTTGAGTCTCTGATGTACGTCTTGAGTTTGTGAAATGGTTTTTATCTTATTAATTTTCTCTAATTAAAGTTCGGTCGAAGAGTTATTAAGTGGCCAATGTAAATATAGGGGTCAACGCAACAATTGTCTAGTGAACGACAAGCTCTTTGAAATGTCGTTTCATCCTTAAATAAAAAACAAAAAATAAAGGCTTGGAAGTTTGGTATGTATGACCAAAATGAATCTACGTGGGCTGTTTGGCTTCATTAGTTCAATGATTGAGTTCGAGTTAATCCTAATGCTTATATGTAAGCACAACAGATCCGAACAGATTTCCCATTTAGCTCTTTTATCCTATACATGAAGAAATTTTTCCAAGAAAATAAAATCTTAAATATAAAGAGAAATTCCATGACAATTTTCCTCATTATTGTGAAAAAAATTGCAAGGTATTACAATATGATAAATGATGTTACTGCAAGGGTCTTGATATATCATGATCAAATAAGGGCATTACAAAATAATAAACAAGCTAATATGGCATCTTTGTTTGGTATGATCCATGTGAATCTTAGTAGGCAGCTATTTTTAAATTCAGGAAATTAGATTTTTGTAATAAATTATGAGAATGAGTCATAATTTAAGAAATTAATGAATTAAATCTCACTTTTAACTCTCAATCATGTAATTGTTCTCATGTGTATTATTTATTAGAAGCATAGTAATTACTTACATAATGACACACAATAAAAAAATATTAACATTATTGACATCTAGACAGTTATTATGCTCTCTAATATTTAAACAATAAAACAAAAGCACGTAAAGTAAAGTCAGTCTTCTTCTTCGTATTGAAACAAAATGCATCTCAAGGAAGAGTTGCTTTGAGGAAGAAGTAAGTCAAGAACAAAAGAGAATTGAGGGCTACGGATTGTTTCACATGTATCCCCACAAAATTTTTACTTAATATTGTCGTTAATGAAAATACATTTTATATTAAGAAAGGAACTCTTGTGTAGCAATTAATTAATGATCTACTCGAACAACAACTCAGAAATTACAAACTCTTGTTCTTTTCATGATCCAAATGCAATTTTACCCCTATAAATATCTTGTTGAAGTTGGTAAATTCATATGTTGAGGAGGATATATAGAAAAGAAGTGCTTCCTTTCTCCAAAACCGAAGTCATCAATAATTAATACGTACAAGAGTATTAAACCATCAAGTTGCCATTAAATTAAAGGTGTAGACTAGTGGAATTACACCTAAAGGATCGAACTAAAGAGAATGTTACATCATGCATATTTTATTTTTGAGACAATTATTTTTGTGAAATGATTTGATCACTATGATTAATTGATTATTGCTTTTCCATTGCCACACAACCCAATATATTAACACATCTAGGAGACAACTTGCATTCATGTATAGTTTTCATACTGTAGTTTTGTGATTGCTTCCTTTTGCTGACCCTTCTAAATGAGACAGCTAAGTATATCACATCGACCAATTTGAATTTGGAGGTTCCACAGTTGAAGGGTTGATTTGCAAACAAGTCCTTGGAATATCAAGTATGTATGTATTTTTTTCTCGTAGCATTTGACTTATATTTGTGCCAAACATCATAGATGACTTCCATATACTGGAGTTTTGACGAGCAAAATTGACAAATATTCTTTTTAGTTTTTAATAATTTAATAAATATGCATAACAATTTTCCTATTTAGAATTTACATCTCCAGCCATTAAACAGAAAAATCAGTCATTTTTAAATGACAATAGTATAACTCATTACATTTGATAGAATAAAAGAATATCTTCAAATATATTGCATATGTAACGTGAGGTAATGAGTTCAATTTACGTAATCTTATTTTTTTGAAAAAAGATCAGTAAACACAATCTTATGTAATACATATTTAGCAAAATTTCTGAACTCATAAAAATGGGTTGAATCTCAAAAAGAAATCGACTTCAAATAATTTGTCAAATTTATTCTATTTGAGAGCATATTTGTAAATGTGAGATATTTCCCCCTTACCAACCACATGGACTTTTTCTACAACCATACATAAATCCTTGAATAATATTCCTCTTGTGCTTACCATTATTCTTCGGTGCTTCTACCTACTTACATTTTAGGTTTTTTTTTTTGGATTTTGCTCAAATGATAGCATGGAGTAAAATATTTATTTACGAGTCCTACGACTTACGTGTTTCATATCTTATTTTTATCATTCACTAATCATTACATTAAATATGTATAAAAAATTCACGTTACCTTACAAAATAATGGCTTCCCATATTTTAAAGAATTTTTTATTGTAAATTTAGCATCAATCTTGATATATATATGCAATGAATGACAAGTCCTAAGGAAAAAAGCTTGATTAATAAATTAATTATTTTAGCGATTCGATGGTGGCATTTTAGTTAATTCTTTTTTTCTTTAAATATTATCGCAATAAGAAATGTTAATTCTTTAAAAAAAAGCATAATTTTAAAATGCATAATATGTTAAAAAGAGATAACACATGTTATGTAGTTATGTCATTTTTAAACAAAAGTAAATTTAATTTTTTGTAGTGTAATTCTTGATAAAAAAAAAAATTCTTTGTAGTGTAATTAGTACACAATGATAACATGGGCACATCTAATCATGAAAATTATAATTGCATTGACAAGTCAATTCTTTTATGCTCTCTAACCACCAATCATATCAGGAGATTACCACAGGAAAAATAGAGGTTCAAATTTTGATATTGATATTGATATTGATTTTGATATTTTTATTTATTTATTTCATTTTATTTTTTTGTGGGGTGAAGTACTTTGGAAAACTATCACCAAAACTTGTTATATAATATAATAACTTAGGCAATTTTAAATAAATCGATAGGTAATAATGCTGATGGCATTTAAAATGACATTGACATGAATTTGGTTTACACAGAAGTTAGCACAAAATATGATAAGTTAATTCTTAATAGCTGCCAATTTTTATATCATGTAATGCATACTTGTAAATTGTTTTGTCAATATCACTACCCTGATATGTACTATGTCTTAATGAAACATTAGCATGTTATGTAATTAGTGAAGTTAATTGGGCTAACGTACCATGTGTAATGGTAAGATGGTGCAAGAAGCTCTTAACTAAAATTTTTAAGGGATATGGACAACCTTAAATTTTAGCTTTATCCTACCTTGGAAATATACTTTCTTGTAACTTTATTGGGGTCCATGACTATATAAATATTTAGTATCACTGTATTTTATGCTTCAATCATGTACCAACACATACTCATTATATAATTTAATGCAATCTCGTAGTGCTAATGCACCATAGTTCCCTGTTGGTCCTTGGAAATGGAACCATATAGACATGCCTAAATTTAGGGGTTATATTAACTCAAAATTTAATTTATTATCAAATAATGGAGTGGTTCCATTTTGACATATATACGATATAAGACATGCCTAAAATTGGGGTTATACTAATTCAAATTTAATTTATTATCAAAATAAATGGGGGGCTCAATTTGACATATTTATATGTAATTAATATAGTTCCATAGACTCTTTCTATATTTTCATCTGAAAGTCATCGTCATTGCATCACTTAACACCAATGCCGCCAATTTTGATCAAATATAATAAATGTTAGGTAGAGAAAAGATGCATAACTACAAGAAAAACAAAAAATAAAATAACAATTATTAGAGTTTGGAACTTAGAAGTTGAAAATGTCAATATTTTGAGAATTGCATGGGGTCAATCAGGAGTTAATGACAAATAGTATCAAATTTAAAACCACAACGAATTTTCAACCTTATTAGATTAAAATCTATATCTATTGCTAAAGATATATTATGAACTCTTGTTTTAGTCACTACATTTTAGGATATATAATAAATAATCTTAAAAGTAACTACAACTATAAGGTGGACCCATTCTTCATTTCATTTATAAAGTTGATTTATTCATCTTAAATGTGGTTTTCGTGTTCAGTTCATGTGGAAATCACATGATTTGTGAAAAAGAACTGTTCCATAATACCTGGTCCTTTGAAAGAGACCTGGACAGAGAAACAAAAAAGAAGAAAATATCTATGTTACATTCAAAAACATATACATAATATCATTTCCTTTACATCTCTTACCTTCAAAGATATTATATTAATTTTCCTTTACATAATATCATTTTCCATCGAAAATATCATTTCCTTTACATCTCTTACCTTCAAAGATATTATATTATCCCTTCTATAAGAAAGTTAAAACATTAAGGGAAATTGGAAATCACGCCGAAGGTACTGTAACGACCCTATAGCGACGGATTAAAATTATATACTGTTTTCTCCGTTCCTATATACGTTATATATTGTTTTCATTTTTTTAAATATATACTGTTTACCGAATGAATTTTTATATACGGTTTATTTATACTGTTTTCATTTTTTTAAAATATATATTGTTTTATAAAATGAATTTTTATATACTGTTTATTTCCAGTTTCTATGGTTGTATATACTGTTTTCAATGTTTATATATTGTCGCTACAGGGTCACTACAGTACATCGCACACTAGGAGCTCCCAAACATTAATTACTGCTGAAATAATTCTAAACCGTGTAATAATTTACTAACATCTTATTTTGCTCAAATCCTAATTAATTTCCTCAAATCCTAATGTAATAATATAAAGTAAACAACACTTTATAATGGAGATCTCCATTCACGCGTGGCCGAACTTTACTCTCACCAAATAAACTTCACAACTACTTACTCGTATAACCATCATCCATACAAATATTGTCACGTCAATTCAGTAACATTTGTAAAAGTTGACTCATTACATTCCGACGACAAAAAGAAGATAAATTATCATTATTATTAAATATTAAATAGTACAAAGGAAAAAGAAGGAAATAATAAAATCAATTTTTCGTTAATTTTAACGAAAATGAAAGGAAGGAGAGAAGAAATTAAGAAAAGATAAAGAGGAAGAGGAAGAGTCAAACAGCTCATTTTCACAAAGCATTACTAAATTCCTGAAATAGGAAAAAATAATACACAAATTCTCCAATCCTTTCTCTTTTATTCTTCTCATCTCCCAACGTTTCTTTCTCAAATCAAAGCTCTCATTTCTTCTTCTTCTTCTTCTTACATGGCTCTGTTTGTCTGAGGAGTTTGAGGTAATGATTTGGTTTGATTGGCGCATTTTAGTTGAAGATTTCTGTTGATGTTGTTTATTTTTTGTATGGGTTGTGTTTATTTTGCCTGATTTTGATCTGGGTAGGTGGTGATTTGCGGGAACTTTGTGTTGTTTGTTGCGTTGGAAATTTAGCATCTGAATTTGGTTTTTTTTCTTTTTTCATTTTTGGCTGAATTTTCTTTGCTTTACTTGTTATTTGATTGGTATCTCAACATGGGTTTCATTTATTTCGCCTGATTTTGATCTGGATCAGTTAAAATTTGCAAAAAAATTCGTGTTTTATTCCATTAGAAAGTTTAATTTACGTGTTACTTAAGTAGTTTGTTTTTATCTTATCAGCTTTGATTTAGAATTCTGCATAAGAATCGTTTCCAGATCTTTTTCTCTGTATAATTTGATTTGAGCCATCGCCAATTTCAGCTCAATTCCGTGCTCCGTGAAAAATAAATATCTTTCCAATGATTTTATCCGTTTCTAAACATGGATCGTGCCTAATTTTTTAAATTATGAATTGGTAGTCCTAATTTTATGCTAAAATTCAAAATTTTAAAAGCTTTCAATCTTAATTTTTATTCTCGCCTTTGATAGTTTTTTGAGGCGATGTTACCTCCACCAGTTTCAATTTGGGTTTGAATCCTTTTTTTTTTCGTTAAATTCGTACTAATGGTCGGTTTTAAATTTAATTTAAAATTAGCCCCTGTAATAATTAATTTTGTCAGTTCCAATTATTCCGCTTGTAAATTTCTTTGGATTCGTATTTGTTATTAAATGCAATTAATTAATTTGTGAATAATTAAATGCAATTAATTTTTGGGCTAAATAACATCTGAAACTTGTACCCTTTTTTACCTTCTTTGACCTTCCGCTTTCTTAATTAAATTTTAAGATCTTTTAAATGAATTTTAAGGTTTTTATTCTTTCCATTTCTTTCTTTAGGTCTCTAAAAGGTTGACTTCTGTTTGTTCTCTTTGTACAAGCTTTAATTATTTTCTTAATTTAGACTTGTTTTACATTAATTCAACCGAATGAAATCTAGCATTTTTCTTAGAATTAATGAACTTATTATATTCTTTGTGTATTTAATTAAATTCTTACATTAATTTGTATATGTTTTGTTATTTAGGTACATTGTTTGCTGTAGCGGGTCCATTAGCACAAGAGGCAATTTTTCATTAAATTTTTAGAAGAAAGAAAGGAATTTTAGCAAATTCAAGGGGATTTTGTGAAAAACTAGCTTTCACATGCTACCTGTTAACAGAATAAGAAATCCTAGAAACGGTAAATTTTTATTACTATTGTGATATTTTGCACAAGTATGCATAAATTATTTCATGTGTTTTATACAATATGCAATTTGTGAGATTATATTTTATGGCATTTATATTTTTCGATTTTGCAAAAATAAAAAAACAAATATAATTTCACAATATTTGACTATACAATTTTTACATACTTTTGTATATTTTGGGTGAAATATGAAAATATGCAAAAGTATGCAACTTTCTGAAAATCATACAGTTTTTATATTGAGATGAGAATAATTCAGAATAATTAAGTTATTCCTCTCCAAAAGTTTTGTTAATGTTTCGAATTTCTATTTGACATTTTCAAATTCAATGGACCATTTTGTAAATTACACTATTGCAAAAAAAAAGTCAATCCTGACTTGCCAGCACGTTTGTTACACCCATATTTATATATAAATAAAATACATTATAATATATCTTTTTCTACTTTTATAATCTTTTTATAGAAATAAAAAGGAATAATATGTCAGTTTGATCAAGCCTATTTATTCAACTCTCTCCTAACAGATCTTCATCCTCTCTCTCTCTCTCTCTCTCTCTTGTTTCTCTCTCTAGGAATGGATTTCACAGATGCAAAACGGAAGCCAAACATACTCGGAAAAGTTATTTTGGCGGTAGTTTTGACCGTATTTTGCGTATTTATTCTGAAGCAATCGCCTGCAATGACCGGCACAAATATGGTAACTCTCTGCAATTTTTTCCCGTACAATTTTCCTACAATTCTCTTTTTCTCTTGCGTAAAAACAGTGCTGTTTTGTCCAGATTTTGATCCGAACTATACAATTTTACTTTTTAAAGCCTTAACTGACAGCTAATTTGTTCATAAATCCAAAACAAACCAATGTTTCTATCAAAAAAAAAAAAATAAATAAATAAAAGAAATAAAAACCAATTATTTATATTCTAACAATAACAGTAATACTGATTTATTTTTAAGCCTTAATTAAGACCTAATTTGTTCATAAATCCAAAACAAACCAATAATTCTATCAGAAAAAAAAAGACAAAAAACCAATTATTTATATATCTAACAATAACAATAATAATGATTTATTTTTATTTTTATAATTTTTTAGTTTGCAGTGCGTGAAGCTGGTGTGACACACGTGCTAGTGACAGGTGGCGCTGGTTTTATCGGCTCTCACGCTGCTCTTAGACTCTTGAAGGATAATTACCGTGTTACCATTGTGGTAATTTTTTTATTTATTCTCTCTTTTCTACATAGCAATTTTAGAAAATTCCCCCAAATCAGCTCTAAATTAAGTCTCAATTATGCAATAATGTTTTGAATATGCCTCAATTTGACCTTAACATGTACAATTATGATGCAAATTACCTCAGTTAAGCTTCACCTGATCCTCAATTATGTAAATTTGTCCCAATCATGCCTCAATTGGGTAAAAATCATCTTATTTAATTTAGTACGGAAAATTATTGTTTTTGTTTAATTATTATTTTTTGTAGGATAATTTGTCGAGAGGAAATATTGGGGCGGTTAGAGTGCTCCAAGATTTATTTCCGGAGCCGGGGAGACTTCAGTTTATTTACGGTGATTTAGGAGACCCTAAAGTTGTAAGTTTATTATAGTTATCATATTTTTATTTATTTTCTATAATTGTTTCGTGCATTTTTCTTGTATTCCCATTAATTCTCCAAATTTGAATATATTTTTATTTATTTATTTATTTCAGGTGAATAAAATATTTTCCGAAAATGCAATTGATGCTGTGATGCATTTTGCGGCGGTTGCGTATGTCGGCGAAAGTACGCTTGAACCCCTTAGGTAAATAATAATTATTTCCTCTTTTTTGTAAATAATTTTTTTCTTCATTTATTTCAACCTTTTCGATTGAGTAAATTTACACAATTCGGTTTTCTAACATGTTAATTTTTGTTTAGGTATTATCATAATATAACATCGAACACTTTGACAATACTAGAAGCCATGGCGGCTCATAAAGTCAAAACCCTAATTTACTCCAGCACTTGTGCTACTTACGGCGAACCCGACAAAATGCCAATTACTGAAATTACCCCTCAGGTTTGTTAATCAAACCCTAAAACAATTATTCTTTTTATTTTTTCACCCATAATAAAAAAAAAAAACGAAATAAAAAATTATGTTTTTTTAATGCAGTTTCCAATTAATCCGTACGGAAAAGCGAAGAAAATGGCAGAAGATATGATCTTGGACTTCTCAAAGCGGTCTGACATGGCTGTCATGATCTTGAGGTTTGTTAACTTATTGTTATTATTAATCTACTTATTATAATTATAACTATTAAAAAAACGTATTAATTAATTAATTAGTGATTTGATTATTAGTATTATTAGCATACTTATTGTAACTATTATTATAATTATTTCTATTTTATTATCAGTATTATTACTAACATACTCATTAAAACTTTAATTATTAAAAATAGCATATTAATTAACTAATCATTTAATATTTATTAGGTACTTTAACGTGATCGGGTCGGATCCGGAAGGGCGATTGGGGGAGGCTCCGAGGCCCGAATTGCGGGAACACGGCCGAATTTCCGGCGCGTGTTTCGATGCCGCTTTAGGCGTTATTGGCGGCCTCAAGGTATTATATTTTTCCTAAGAAAATAAAAACGTGTGTGATGATTTGTTTTTTATTTATTTTTGCTTTTTTGGAAAATGAAGGTTAGAGGAACGGACTATCCAACGACGGACGGGACGTGCATAAGAGACTATATTGACGTGACGGATCTTGTGGATGCACATGTCAAGGCGCTTAACAAAGCCGAGCCTAAGAAAGTCGGTATTTACAATGTCGGTACCGGCAAAGGTAAACTTCATTTCCTCTCTCTCTCTCTCTCTCTAACATTCTAATAATATAATATATATAAGTTAAGTATTTTTGCATGTGACTTGATGATACGTAAAAAGCATGATAATATCATGATAGAGTCTATAATGCATATATAACTTTTCATCCATGAAATTTATTTACTAAAAAAAAAAACTGAAACTTGACTTTATCTTATTACGTAATTCCAGGCCGATCGGTGAAGGAATTTGTGGAGGCGTGCAAGAAAGCAACAGGCGTGGAAATAAAAGTAGAATATTTAAACCGCAGGCCGGGCGACTACGCAGAGGTCTTCAGCGACCCATCCAAAATCAACCGCGAGCTGAACTGGACGGCGCAGTACACGGATCTCGACCAGAGTCTGGCCGTCGCGTGGAGATGGCAAAAGTCGCATAAAAATGGTTACAACTGAGTAATTACTTGGTTGGGTAATGATTTCATGTTGTTATTAATTGATTAATTAGTTGGTTGGTTATATTAAGTTATTGTTATTGGTCATTTTTCGAGATGGTGGAAGTCTTTTCGACCGTTTAGTTTTCGTGGGTTTGGGGGAGTATGAGGGGCTATTTGTTTCATAGAGTTTTCGATGTTATAGGAGGAGTGTTTAGCAAAAGGGTTTAGATGGTTATGTTATATCATATGGTTGGTTGTCTTTGATTTGTTGTAGAAATATTGGTTTGGTTTAGTTTTGGTGATGAACTAAAACCATCAATATTCTTTTGTTGTTAATTTTGAACGCTTTATATGTATTATTTGTGCAGTGTTTTATAGAATAAAAGGATGATTTACAAACGTTTTGAGTTGGGAGGTAATTAATTACAGGTTAGATTTTTGTCAAATTGTATTGCATGATTGATTATTTGTTGCAATATTATATGCAAATGTATATCAAATTTGTTGAAAACTTTTTTTTTAACTCTTTTCTACACATGGATCTCTACCATGGTTCTTGTATTTTGTTTGATGATGGTGGCACTCTACTAAAGGTAAGATATAACCAACTTCTCCAAGTACATCAGAATAAGTGTGGAAGCTAAACAAGCAAAAAAAAAATGTTTATAATGGAATCTAATTTTTCTGCTTATATGTACGCCCATCAATACCATGCATGCCCAATAAGACCATACATTTGCAAATGAATGTGGTAGATATTTAAAAATTTCGTTGACGAAACATCTGCTAATTTTCATTTTGGATTCTACTGTCAAACTCCTCAAAAACTAAGCATGAGAGACATTGAATAAAAACCGCCATCATTAGGGGCTCTATAGCGACAATAGCATAAACTGTTAATGCTTTCGATTTGACAGGACTGTCGGTTACACTTACTACAATAATTAGAAGACTGTTTGAAATGATTTTCAAGTTCACATGAAGTTCTAGTAGTTTCTTATTCATATTGCCGCGGAAAAGTCATAATATCGTATAAGCCCAAGAGAATACCAATGTAACAACATCATTCGTTCAGTTTCATCTAATATCTGAAAGAAACATAAATACTGAAAAATTATTATTATAATTATAATAATACAATACAATATAAAATGCATGCTCTGTTGCGTTTCTGGTCCAAATTTGCATTCTAAATCACAAACATTTCTCTCATTATACATAATATCAGAGGAACTTATTAGCTCTGCAAATCACACTTATCGAATAATATATTCTCTTTTCTTACCAATTGACACTAGTGAATGGTGATATAAACACGAGACATATAACACTTCCCTTAAATATGTCTTCTACCAGCATGAGACACAAATCAGCTGTAATTTTAGATAATAAAATCCAGGTTAAGATCTGGACCGGCAGCATGATGCTCATATTTTTCATCCAAAGAACTGAAATTACTGCAATCAGAAAAACCGGAAGTGAGTTACGAACAAAGCTTGCAATTCTGCGTATTACACAGACTTTATCCTCAGAAAGCACGAAGTTATAAGGTTCTATTATATCACGAATCATAATAACTATTACCACTATATCTCGGGATATATCATGTAGAACGTATATTCATCCAGCAAAATGGCTCCCACTAATAGTATAGTTGCCATCGCTAAGATAAATACGAGAATGCTAGCGGGATAGTTCAACATGGTAACAAAATCTTTACAATGGTCTTGGCTTCTTCGTACTAAAGTACTTAGTCGCATAAAGTCCGAGTTCAAGAGAGGCAGCCTGAGAGCTAATGTTAAAACCAATACATACGTTGTTAAATTCCTGACTTTCACAAATAAACGTGTCACATTTTTCATCTCCAAGATGGTGTCTGAAGTAGCATTCAAAGTAAATTCTGATGGTATGAAATCATAACATATTAGAGCGACAAACAATAATAAGATAATTATCCCTGTGATTGTGTGAATCAAATCCATGGGTAGAAGATAAAGTATGAGTGTAGTTATCATGTCGAGAATAGCAGTCACAGGAAGAAGTATCTTGATAGCCAAATAATTTTCGGGTTGGTCATTCCGTGGAATTATTTTACGAACGTAATAGTGAAACATTGCAGATGAAAAAAATGTTATTGTTGCGAAAATGATGCAGATCAAGAGGCCTTGGTGCATATGTGGCACTCTTGTGGATGGATTACGATTACTGGCCTGCCAAGATTAATAAGGGCAATGAGTGCGACCACTGAAATAAATGACATTTGCATCTGGGCGAAACAAAATATATTGATGTTGTCTGTCAAGTTATTATCTTCTTTTTTCCCTTGATCTGTCTCTTTGTTAGACTGTCACCTGAATTAAAATATTGCACAGACATGCAATTAAGAACCGTAAGTAGCAAACTAAACGCAAGTACAAAATGAGATCTGGAATGTGATCATATGGGTCTTGCCTTTTCGTCCAGTTCCTCACCCGAAATTATTTCCGACTTTGGCATCTTGATAGTGTCGACAGACTTCTGATTTTAATAACACA
>JAJHPC010000011.1:2855263-2976126 GCA_024447665.1 Juncus inflexus
AATTAGTGACAAATTCTTTTCATTTATTTGTTTTAGCTTGAAATGGAGATATGGGTTATGGAGAGAGGGGTGCGAATTGGGAGCCGAAAGGATGAGAACAATTGTGTAAAATAACCGTTTTAATTGCTACTTAATTACCAAAATAATAAAGATATATCAGGACAGCAATGTAGCACGCCGGATCACGATGACATTATATATATAGCTTACTACCGTGATGTTAGAACAGTATATACAAATTTCAAAAATAAAAAAGGTAACAATACATAAAAAAAAAGTAATATATAAAAGATAAAAACAGTGCATAATAATACACTGAAAGTGAAAAAGCAGTATATATATTATCCGTCGTGATCCGTCGTACTACAGTGCCATCGTGATATCAGATTTCCCAATAGTAAATACCATCATTGATTAATTCATACTGAAAATTTGAACCCCATCTTGTTGAAACCGTTGGAGTAAAAGGAAAAAAAAACCCTAAAACTTATATCATCTCTCAATGTTGACAGATTGATTTTATTTTGAAATAATTAGTTTGCTTTGGTAGTTTGATGTAATTATTCAAACAGTTATTTCAGATTTAAGCAAAAAAAAAAAATCAGTCTCAGAGACCTACACGCTCTCTGAGCTAATTATTGGGCATAGAATGCAATAGAACAACCAGTTCTCCATGTGCCAACAAAGCATGTGGAAATTGTATGTATAAATTGAGATCTAGCTAGCTAGAATCGGATCATACCAGTCTTGCCTTTTCATCTTGTTTCTCGCTAGAACTTTTTTCCGACTCTGGCATCTCCACAGATAGGTTAGCACTTAGCAGCGTTAGCGTAGGTTTTCGAAAGAGATATAATTAGCAAAACACACAGAGAGCAATTCTTTTTTTCCTCTGCTTGAAAACAGAATTTTTTACTTTTGAATTATTTATTTGTGTTTGAAATTGATCATCAATTATTTGTTTTGGTTTGAAAGGAGAAAACAGGTTAGGCAGAGAGAAATGGGCGGAGGATTGGGATTAGAGGAATGAGAATAACTAATTGGATTAGTAAAGTAACCGATTTTCAATTAGTGATTACTGAAAATAGTAAATAGCCGTCATTTATTATACAATTTTGATTGAATCTATGGTCGGGACAGTTGGGGAAAAAAATGTTGACAAATTGATCATCTTTCTTTCTTAATAATTTTCAATGAAGGTAAATTATCTATAAGGTCTGTACAGATTGATTTTATTATGATTTTTTATTAATATTAAGTAGAACACAGAATAAGCAAGGGTCATATCGTATTATATAAACTTTTATTTCTGATACGATAGGAAAAAGAAGTCCCTTACTTAACTCAGTTAATTTCATATGGGCCATCAAGATTAGTTTCTTTGGGCCTTAAATGAAAGAGCCCAACTTATTAAAATCCATTAAACTAAACAACGTCGGCCTCTCTCTCTGTTTCTCTCTCTCTTTCTAGCTAGAAAGAAAAGAGTGCGCGCCATGGGCAAAGACAAGCAGCAAGGCAGTGCTCTGAGCGACCATGTCTTCTTCCTCCGCCAGCGCCTCCACGAGTCTCTCTCCCTCGGCCTCAAGTACCTCTCTCTCCAATTCACTCAGCACCCTTTTGATTTTGCGTAGTTCGATTCAATTGATTTTATGTTGGTTTGATTGTTATAACTAATTACTTATGAAAATTGGAAATTAATATTGTTTTGGGTGTGAATTAAATTGGGCAGGTACAATGGAGAGCAAGAGATGAAGTGGATTTGTATGGACGCAGGAATTGAATCGCACGCCCTTAAAAAAATCGATTCTTTTATCAATTCCTTAACTTTCTCTCTCTCTCAAATTCCCTTAATAAAGGTCCCACAAATTTTAACAATTATTTGATCTATTTTAGTTCAATTCAAATAAAAAACTTAAGTCTTATTAATTATATTTTTTTAGGAGTCTATATCAGAAATTGTGGCGGCTCTAACTGGAATTCTCCAGTCGAAAAATCGCCACATTAAATGCCTCAATAGATGCCACATCAAACTTGGTCCGCAAAATTCGTACAAATATTCGTGAATTTCCTATATTAAACATCATTTCTTCTCTCTCTAAACCAACTCTCGCCGGTCACGAAACATTCATGCGTGACCACATTAAATATCATATTGACAAATTTGGGCATATCAAATCAAGCGAAAATTGGGGAGATTTTGGAGAGGGATAGTTTGATTGGGTTTATTTCGATTGAATCACAAGGTTTTTATAAAATGGAATATTTTGTGGAATTGGTGGATTTATTAAGGGTGGTTATGTCGAAATGGCCTGAATTGAGATTTAGGGTTTGGAGCGATGAAAAATTAATGAAGGAATCAGAGGAGAAATGTGATTATAAAGAGATGAATATTTCTACTAATGTTTTGAAGCTTTGTTCTTCTTTAGGTACCATTATTTTTTGATATTTTGTAGTAATTTCAAATATTTTATTTTTTTTCTTTGAAACTTGACTTAAAAACTGATTATATCATCTTTATGCAGCCATGGAGCAAAAATCATGCTTCACAACAAATCATTTATTTCTAAAGTCATTAAATGCTTAGAGAAGCATAATCATATTTCCGTCAAAATTCAATCTTTCAAGCTCTTACGCCATTTAATGGTAATAAAAAATTTAAACATCTTATTACTTTTCATTTCATTAATCATATTAATTTTACAAATTTTAAAAATTATTCTTTTTTTTATTTTCAGAAATCGAAAGAGGGATTCTCTCTTCACATTGTGAGACTCTTATACAAGAGATAATTAATGCAATGCGTATTTTTTATGCATTAAATGATCCTTCAAAGCAAATTCCGTTGCTTCTAGAAGCTTCCTGTACCGCTCTTGTACTCGTTTCCCGTACCGGACCCCAACAGGCTCAATTCTGGTCCAAAAATATTGACAGACATCACGGACCGGCTTATACGTGGACCAACAAACAAAGTGATCGCAACCTCATCATGCAGCGGCTAGATAGATGCATGTTAACACAACTCTAACAGTGAAAAAAGAGAGTGGTATTAGACTTGTCTTAACTAGTATTGTAAAGGTCTCGATTAGTCATTGATTAATCATTAGTTGCTATCCAACTATCCTGACTACCCCTAGCCGACTATGTTGGTCAACTATATATATATATATACATATATATTATTTTTTTTTTGCCCTTTTTCATTAAATTTTTTTGTTGTTCATCCCCCGCCCAAATTTTTTTTTATTTTTTTTGTAGTTTGTTGTATCATATTTTGATTTTGAAATATAAAATCTTGAGACATTTGATCACTGGCTACAACACTATCCAGATACGCTAGTGCTGCATCTTCCGAGATTTAACTCCGATCACAACCCGATCCTGTTGAGAACTAGACCTTCACGTCGGAAATCAAAACCACGTTTCAAGATTGAGCATTGGTGGTTCCATGAGCCCGATTTTAGAGTCATGTGTGAGAACGCTTTGCAAGATACCAATCAAAATTGGGAGTCCGTATACTCGGGTATGAAGGACAATATTAATAAATGGGTGCGCGCGAAACCGAAGTTAGAGGAACGGCTGGCCAAATGTGAGACCGAATTGTTGAAAATCCAATCTCGGCCGAATGTCCAGAGACAACACGAGGAAGGAGTTGAGGAGGAATACAATAGGGTTCTCCTAGAAATGGAGGAGTATTGGTATCAACGTTTGAGAATCAATGGCGTTTACTTGGCGATCAAAATACGAAATTTTTTCACCTAGCCACAACCAACCACAGACGAAATAACACTATCAAATCTATCGAGATGGCAGATGGAACAAGGCTTGGAGAGGAAGGAGAAATGATTAAAAGTGTATATAAATTTGAATGGTTGAGTTATATATCCTAGAAATATTATTTAGGGGTATAATTGGAGACGTAATGGAATTGATTTATGAAGTAATGCAACGAGTACTTGAAACTCGCAATGCTGAGAAGGGAGAGAATATTATGAAATGTGCCCGAGAAGGAAGAGTAAATGAAGAAACTTGAGAATATAGGTTGAGAATGTTGAAAGATGAAGTACAAAATGAAAAAGTTGAAGAAACAAAAGAGAAAAGCTCACTTTTGCCCCCTGAACTTTTCAAAATTGTTCAACTTGCCCCCTCAACTTTTTTTTGCACACTTTTGCCCCCTAAACTCTTCCAAATGTTCAATTTGCCCTCTCCATCCAGTTAAATGCCCAATCAGCAGTTAACTGATTGCGTGGCATGCTGACGTGGCAAATATATTGATTTTTTATTCCACGTCAGCAGCAGGCTCTTCCCTTTCTTCTCTTCGCTCCTGACTCTTCTCCTTCGCTCTCTTCTCCTTCGCTCTCCTCTGTCTCTGTCTCTCCTTCGCTCTCTTCTCTGTCTCTTCGCGCCCCACTCGACGCTGGCAAATCTTGTTCAGAAAATTACCTTTCGTATCGGTTTTAAAAAATAACCGATATAAAACTCACATAATCAGCAACGGTTCCTTCAAACAACCGTTACAGAAGAACTTTTCGTATCGGTTTTCAAAAAATAACCGATACAAAATGTAACGGTTCCTTCTAAAGAACCGTTACAGAATAAACACTTTTCGTATCGGTTTTCAAAAAATAACCGAAGAGGGCTTTTATTCAATACTATAAAAAGATATATACAGAAGAAGTTGATGAGCTGGACCGGGTTTACACAGAGGATTTCATTCATTCATTACCTAAATTACAAGAAGAGGAGGCCCAAGATATAATTCGGCCCATCCAAATAAGGGAAGTCCAACAAGCTATAACACAATTCGGCCCTGATAAATCGATTGGGCCGGATGGTCTAACGGGCCAATTTATCCAAACTTTTTGCCACAATTAATTAAACTGATCCACTCAACAATTCAGTCCTTCTTCCAAACAGGACAATTGCCTGAGAATTTCGGAAAATCAAATATTGTTCAAGTCCCTAAAAATCAGAATCCAACAACCATGACCGACTACAGACCCATTTGCATATGGAATGCAATATACAAGGTGATCGCAAAAATCATTGTCGACCGAATCCAGCCAGCTGTGCAACGTTTCGTCTCCAACACGCAAGGTGCATTTCTGCCAAACCGGTCAATCCTCGACAACACGATTTTACTCAAAGAGGGGCTCCATTCTTTCAACTCCCTGACCTATCGAAATCAATCTTTCTGCCTTAAGGCGGATCTAGCAAAGGCATTTGACAGGATGAGTTGGCGATTTATCAATCAAGCTCTCACGGCGTTTGGCTTTCCACGCCTATTAGTAAGCCGAATCAGTAGCTGTCTCTCGTGCGCGAAATTCTCGATCCTCGTAAACGGCAGGGCTGATGGATTCTTCACACCGACTAGAGGATTACGGCAAGGGTGCCCTCTCTCCCCGTATTTATTCATCCTGGGGATGGAGATCTTCTCCCGCTCGATGACTACGCAACCACTGCGGGGTTGTTAAATGGCATACGGCTAGCGCCCCAAGCACCTACCATCTCGCACATGCTTTATGCAGATGACTTGATCTTATTTGGGGAAGCAAGCAATATTGAGGCGAACCGAATACTCTTTGCGCTCAATGAATTTAGGCGTGTCTTTGGCCAACTACCAAACCCTGCTAAATCAAAGATATGGTTCAGCCAAACAGTCCAAGAAGATCAGAGAGATGTGATTCTAAACATAATTGGTGCAAAACAAGCTGACGAGAAGGAGAGATATTTGGGGAATCATATTAAGCTCAATGGTAAGGTTGATGAAAGAGCACTTATTGAGAAGATACAAGGGAAACTAAGTGGATGGAAATCTCACATGCTCAGTCACGCAGGTCGCCTAGTACTCATACAGGCAGTATTGCAAGCCGTTCCGACGTATTATATGGGATCTGGCATGTTATCGACCGGCACAATTAATCATATCACTAGGATCTTGAAACGGTTTTGGTGGGGAAAGCCAGAAGGGAGATACATGGCCATGTGTAAATGGAGTCTTCTACAGGCACCGAAATTACAAGGAGGTTTGGGCATTAAAGATTTAACAGCATTCAATAAGGCTTTAATGCTGAAAAATCTGTGGGCGCTCGCAAGGAGAGACGATAAAATTTGGGTTCAAATCATTCGCGCAAAATACTACCCGAGATCCGCTTTGTGGTCTAGCAATAGATTCACAAATTGCTCCGATTTTTTGAGAACCTGCCTACGGCTGAGAGAACACATGGTTCCGAACATTGAGTGGCAATTGGGTAACGGAATGAAGTGTCCAGCGATTGGCGAGCCTTGGTTCACGAATTGGGACAGCATGCAGCTTGTAAACGGAAGAGTACCTCAAAACACGGTGGTCGACCTAATTGATGTCGAGTCTAGGCAGTGGTGCATGGAGAAAGTCGTCGCGCTAATGGGGCTGCAAGCGGCAATCCAAGTCAGTGAAGTTAGATTGCTCTCCTTCGACGGTATTGACAAGGAAGATAGACTAATATGGAAGCAAACAAATAGAGGGGATTTCACCGTCAAAAGCGCCTATAAATTGCTTACACAACCCAATCAAAATGGACTTTCTACCAGTAACGCTTTTTGGAAACGAATCTGGCGCACACCAGGTCTAATTCCGAAAATCTGCATCTTTCTCTGGAGGCTTTGTAAAAACGCCCTACCCACACGCGCCAAACTGAACAAACGAATAAACGCAATCGACCCGACATGCCCGAAGTGTAAGAACGGCACTGGAGATGTATCACATTGTTTCTTTCATTGTGACTGTGCAAGTCTTGTGTGGTTTGGATCATCGCTTGGGCTGCGATCCCAAGAAGTGAGTATGCAGAATGGAATAGAGCATGCTATTACGGCTCTTATTAAGGGGTTAGATGATTGTGAGAACGCGTAAATCATGTTGTTATTCGATTCACACTCTCAACAAAAATATTTATAAATTCCCTAATCAACCAGATAGTGTATATGTGGTATTAAGATTCAGGGGTCGAACACAAGGATACTGGCCTTAAGTAAAACAAGTTCACAAATCACTTCTCAAGTGCTAAATGTTTTATGCAATTCCAAAGGTTTACAATTAAGAACAATGGTTGTAAGAAGAGACATTATGGTGATCAAATTATAGAAACTAGATTGGTAAATAAAATAAAAATAAAAACTCCACAACAAAACCTTTTAATTTTCTTTTTAATGACAAACAGGAATTTAATGGTAATTCATGAGTCTAAACAATCATTAACATCTTTAAACACAATTTAATTATTTCGGACACTAGGCTTGAGTAATCTAAGCTAAGAATTTACTCAATAAATGGACTTAATTCAAAAACAAACCTAAAGCAGTCATTCCAAGTTCATTACAAAAACTCAATCCAAAACCTAATTAATCAATCTAACTCTCTGCCAAGACATTAGTTGACTAACAAGCACTTAAATAACAGGTTTTTATGCTTAAACTTAATTAAAAATACTCAGCCAAGTAAATTTCTAATCAAGAACACAAAACAGTGAGATTTAAGCACTAAACATCACAAAACAATCAAATTGAGAAAGCTCAACACAAAGTTTCATAATCTAAACATCACAAACAACCAATCCCTACTCAAATTACACAAGCATGCTCATACAAACATACATGCTTAATTTATTAATTCAACAAAAGAGAGAAAATAAGGAGAAAGAAGAAAATTAAATCGAACCAAATTGGAGATTCAAGCCAGAGCTTTCTTCTGATCGACTCGAATCCTCCTCCAAAGCTTGCTCAAGCTAGAGAGAAACTCTTCTCCTTAATGAAGGTTGGCTCCTCTTTTGTCTCAACTCACCAAAAAGAATTTTTTTTGGGTTTTGGGAAAATCTTAAAGAACATCCATGAAGAAAAAAAGAAAGAGGAAGAAGAAGATAATGGTATTTACAATGGATTAGAGAAGAGAGAGAGATGTATATGAATGGATGTTGAAGAAGGGTTGTATTTATAGAGTAATTTCCCTTGCAAAAATTGGAAACAATGGTTGTGGGACTAAAGAAAAAGGGTTGATCCGGTTTTGATATTAGGTAGCAATTTGGGGGATGTTTTAACATTTCCCCCTTCATTTTCTTATTCAAAACCTGCTTGAATTAGTCTGGGTGCAATTTGCTGGGCTACTTTATCAATTCCACTGACGCACATGTGGCGTACTGTGATTGGCCAACATCAAATCCGGAGCATTTATTCCAACAAATAAGAATTCGCCACCTGTTAGATTCCTCAATTTCTGTTAAAACGCGTGCCACGTGGCAGTGTTTGATTGGGTAAAATAACAATTCTCGTACTGACGCATCTCTTTCTTAGATATACGACACCACGTGTCACACTCTCATTCGCCTGATTTAAATTTCACTGACGAGAGTCAGAAACACAGAAAACGCGTGATACCCCTTCTCCATTTGTGCTCAATGCACAGTCCAATTATTGCTGAAACGCGTGTTATATTTGCAACGGAGATATCTAGTGTAAGAATCAATTGAGCGATAAAATTCATTTGTTCTGACAAACGTGTTTTCTCATACGGTATTCACACGTGGCGAGCGACGATTGGAGCAGAGAATATTCTCGTACTGATCTGCAGAACTGCTCCCCAATAGAAATCTGCCACGTGTCCACTTCGTATAAATCTGTTGAACAGATTTGCCATGTGTCAATTTGTGATTGGAGGAAAAATCATTTGTTTCTCCACGTGTTAAGGCCTGATTGGTCCGAGAAAAATTCTGAGCGAATTAAGGAGGAGAAAAAGGGACATGTGGCAGCTCTGGTTTGGCAGAAAAATGGGTTGACCTGGTCAAACGTTGACCTTGACCAGATTTGACCGAAACTTGTTTTGCATTTTTTGGGAGTTCTAGAAAGTCACTTTTCGCGAGGTTTCTATCATTGGATTCGTATCGTCGTACTCTTCGATTTGGTACCCAGCTTGACCTCTTTTGGGACAATTGACTTTTGGTCAACTGGGTGATTTCCCGGGGTTTGATTTTCGTCTTTTGTAAATTTTTAGGTTTTCGCTTGGACGGTTGGTGGGTAAGGGTTGTAAGAGAATTGGACAGGCGTGTGTAGGGTTTTCACGGAGATTTGTGAAGAATTCGGTCATCTTTGCCCCAGGATTTGTAAATAGACCCTTCATTTGGAGTTGACTTTTCACCAAGTCATCCAAATATCGTTTTCTCGGCCTTTTTACCTGAAAAATTACACAAAAGTGTATTAAGAGTTTCAAAAATAATTTTTATTAATTTTAAACATTTTTCATACATTTTATGTGATTTAATGGTGAATTTTATATGATAAAAAGCCTAAAAATGTGTATAAAAATACACATTACAATGATGGGGCGGTTCGTAAAGATGGCACATGTGTTGTGGAGCATATGGCTAATGCAAAATGATTGTATCTTTCAATCAATGCCTTTCGACCCGGGAAAATATTTGAGTTACTTGAAAAATGAAAGAAATCCATTCAAATAGCTGTTATGGCAGAAATTCCGTTTTAAACGGAATATTGCGTTTAAAACGCAATAATTCCGTTTAAAACTGAATATTTCGTTTTAAACTGAATAGACAGGAGAATTTAGGCTTTATTCCGTTTTAAACGCAATATTCCGTTTAAAACGGAACACTGTTCACAGCCCAAGTCAAAAATGGAAAAATGTTGTTTTTGAGTTATTTTGCAATAATTTTTCTCTCAATTTTAATATTTAAATAAAATAACTCAAAATGAAATTAACCTAATTAAAACTAAAGAATTAAGAAGTACTCCAACGCTTGATAACTTGATAGATGTAAGTCGCCTTCTTATCTTTCGGAGAATTGAGAAGTTACGTTCTTTTGCGACTAATTCTTCATATCCGATTTCTTAACGTGAATTTTTCTAGCTTTGAAAATCATTCTCAAGATGATATTAGTAGCTCAGAATAAATTTAAATATCATCAAACTGAGAATAACACACATGAATCTTTGGGGACGACAAATAAAGGAATTTGGGGTGGTAATTTGATCCAGAAACAATTTAAGTTGGATTTTGATTCTCGATTTATCGGGTTTTCAAGTTTTTTCACCAACAGTTGGTTAATCGAGAAATTCGAGAGCATGGCGGGGAATTAGAACATAAAACTCAGTGTGGATCATCGTGAGAAGGTTTTCAAGCTTTCCTGAATTTTATTTTTGAGATTTGATGGCTAGAAGTGGAGTTTGAGATCGAAATTTGGGCTTCCGCCATTAATGGCGGAAAATGGGGCTGAAGGTGATAAAATAGCGAGAACATGAGCTATACTGAATACTTTTGATCCATTAAAGGTTCCACGGGTTCGTGAGAAATAGTAGAAGAGATTGGATTTGAAATTTGTGCTAAGAGGCAGTATATCACAAGTTTGAGATGGATGTTTGAAAAAAAAAGAGTGCTGGAAAAACAGCATGAGTGTTGATCTTCAAAGAGGCATAACTCAAGCTTCGCTCAACGAAATCGCGCGGTTCAAAGTGCTGTGGGTTCGTGAGAGAGTGTAGAACAGCTCTAGATCAATATATTGAGTTGAGATGCAAAGGAGACGAAGAAGGAAACACGAGTTTTAACAGTTCGAAAATGGCAGAGAATTGAATCGAGTTAAAAGCTGAGGGGGTGACTCGTTTCATACAACTGACTCGCTTTACGAACCATAACCTATATCGCCACATATGATCGAGAAGTAAGAGTATCTAACGGCTTAAGTATAGCCCAGTCAAATGGCGCCACGTTTCTTCATCATCGCTGGAGCAGAATTTTTGATCGAATTCCAGCCAATCGGAACTTGACAAGTGTCCAGGTGCTGAGCTGATTTTGTTCAAAGGTGATTAAGTGAGAAATGCTAAAGATCTCCCAAACCAAAACCCCTAATTTTTCTGACCAAATAAAGAAATTTCAGCCAATCAGTGAGCGACATGTGGAACTGTTTTGAACTTAATTAGAAGGAAAATAGGTGGGGAAATGTTAAGCAACCCCAAAAGATGAATCAAGAAAAATCTCCGATTTTAGTCCCATAACCCTTATTTTCCAAATTTCACATTCTAGAAGGAGCGAGATTTGAAAGGAGATTCAAATCGACCATGGAGGCTCTAACTTGAATCTCCATTATTTGGTTTGATTAATTTTCTCTTCTTTTTCCTTAATTTTTTTTTCTCTCTTTTGTTGAATTAATAATTTGTCAAGCATGTATGTAAATTTTGTTTGTATGCGCATGCTTGAGTAGTTTTATGTAGAGAAAGACTTTTTGTATAATTTGTCATAAAATCTTATGTTTGATTTATGCAATTTTGTGTGATTTTAGAAGATTAATTCTTGAACACTTATAATACTTGAGTCAAATTATTTGAAAGAGTATGTTTGATTCAAAAATTTGAATATTAAATTAATTCTAATTAGAAGATTAGTTTTGATTTAAATTGTGATATGTTTAGGAGGTATTTGGTCATTTGAACACTTGGAAGAGGTTTTTGTGATTAAATTAGGTTTTAAATCGAGTTTATGTAAAAGCTTGAAAGTGGAAGTTTTTAAGTTCAACATAATCTTGATTTATCAATTGATTAATTTTTGGAAGGAAATTAGTTAAGCCTTGCTTCTAGAACTATTAAAATTGTTATCTTGTGTGGTTAATAATTTACATATTATACAACTTGTCACTACATTTTTATTAACTTTCAAAATCAACAAAAAATATTTTATTTCTTTTAATATTTTCTTTAAATTGTTCATGTCCTCTTAAACAACTTCATCACATTTTTTTGCCTTAAATTGTTAAACCTTAGAATTGCACTAAATGATTATTACTTGAAATTGATTTGTGAACTTATTTTACTTAAGGTCAGTCTCCATGTATTCGACACCCTAAACTCAATTTCCACATATAAACTTTGTGAATGAATTAGAGAACTTATAAATTATTTTGTTAATACATGATTACACCACGACACGTTTTCACGTAGTTACACCATGTACGTAGTGCAACATTTTCTGTCGCGCGCAAGGAGTTCCAAACAGGACGCGATTGTCATTTTCCCTTAAAATATTGGCATGTGCAGCATTTGTAATTTGTAACCTATTTGCTATTTAATCGAAATTTATTTGAAGGGAGATTTCAACCCCTCTCCAATTTTCCTCGAAAAAAAAATATTGGCATGTGCAAAAGATAGCAGCTAGTCTAGTGATATGGTTTGCTCTTTATTGAATTTAGTTTCTTTTTTAACTCCAAGCTCAACAGCTATACAATATACGAGTAAAATTAAAACGGTAATAGACTCTCCAGTTCCATCTAATTGGAGGGTTGGTGTTTCCCGATATCGACGTGTTGGGCGGCAAAGTCAAAGTCAAAGGTGTGCTTGAATTGCCTCCATGTAAAATCAAATTATGGTGGAATCCCAACTATATATTTTCTTTAGGAGGCTAAATACTTCATTTTACTTTTGCACTATGTTCACCAACATAATCCGTAACTTTTATAGTTTTATTCATCAAAATCGGAAATGAATTGATTGGAACGTGATCCGACTTACTTATCTTTAAAGGGTAAAAAAGTTATTTCATGTTAGAGATGGAATAGACAGTTAGAATGAAATAGAGCGATTTATTTATTTCTCTCTTTCTTTTTTCAATAAAAAATAATAATTTAATCACTATTCCTTTATCTCACAAATTTATCTTGCCGAACACGTTTGGAATAAAATGAAATAATTGACTATTCTCTATTTCACAATTTTACTATTCCGTGTTTTGCCGAACAAGCCCAAAAGTTAAAACCCCCCTCTAATCTCTTGGGACCCATTAGACAACACATGAAATAGAGGAATAGTAGAATAGAGAATATCCCTATATTCCATTTTATTCCGAGTGTGTTAGGCAAACCTCATAGAATAACATAGTCAGTTTAAAAATATAAATATTGATGATGACCAAAATACCCCTCTATATATTAATTTATGTATATTCATTTTTATCAACTTAAAGAAAGAAATGTAAAATATACATTTTTTTTACTTAAAAATAATAAATAGTAAGGAAAATACAATAAATATTCACTTACAAATTTAAACAAGAAAAAATAATAGTCATCAAGTTCCAAAGTTCTTGTTCTCTCCATAAGCAAGTATCAATATGTTATATGTAGCAATTTTTTTAATATGATCTCGAGCAATCTATATCCTTGAAATGCCAGATGGAATCTACGACCCACAAATGGGCAATTATACTAGCACATTTTGTTCTATACTCCTACATTCATTCAAAAGAATGAATCAAAATTATTCCTAAACTGCTCTCGACATTTTCCTAAAATTATTCCCGGACTATTGTCACCATTGAAATCTCAACTTTGCATAATTCCTTAGAAACATACCTCTATTTATTCCATTTTCTCTATCCTAATATCTGCAAATGAGTGTGCATTAAAGCTTGCTTCAATGGGGCAAAAACACAAACATGTTATGAGCATGATTAAAAGCTCCAAATTACATGCGGCAGCAATAATTCCATAGAAAAAAAAAATTGGTTTTCATCAAGTTGCTTATATTTCACAAAATTTGAAAAAATTAGTTTTAACCTAGTAATAGCAAGCTAAAATTTCTAAATTGCAGTCATACCTCAACTAAAACATAACTTATCTAAATTTATCTCAACTTTGCATATCAGAACTCCCAATTGTGCAGTCATGCCTCAAAGAAATTCAAATTCACCCAATTTGACTTTATTTACTCAATTGAAAAGAAATAAATTACAGTTTAAACGAGAGAAACAGACCAAGCAGATAAAAATGGCGAGGGCAGCTTGCAACATTACTTATCGGAATCTATTCTTCATGGCCAATCAAATTCTAGGCGTCTAGAAACTATGAACGATGATAGAGAAGGAGAAAAACGAGAGACAAAGACAGGTGGTTGATAGGGATCTTATTATATAGAGAAAAAAAATTAGAGTTGCTAATAGTTTTTTGATAGGTGATATGTCACGCCGGTCGCCGGAAATTCGACGGAGAAGGAGGTTTGGGGTAGAAGTTCTTCTCTGCAACCGTGCGCTCAAGAGAAAAAGAGGAGAAGAGCAGAAGTTATTTTTTATTGGCCACGTTGGCTGATTGTGGAATAGGAGAGGGCATTTTCGTCTAAAAATAAAGTTATTATGTGGAATTCTTCTATTCCATCCTCTACATGGAATAAAATATTCCTCTATATTAAAGCGCTAAACCGAGTTATTCTAAGGGAATTCGGCCGGAATAACATGGAATGGAATAGAGTAGTTATTTCGTTAATCCGTACTATTCTACTAGTGCCGAACAGGCACTTGAAGTTTTACAGTCTTCTCTAAACCCGTGCTAAGGATATTTTCATAATTTCATATATATCTTATTTTTGAAAATAAATTTAAATTTTATTTAGTTAATTATTTATATTCAAAATTATGACTTTAAAAGTATTTCATTTAGAATGGATGTTCATACAACCTCTTTTGGTTTTGGTTCAATTATTTGCATCAAAATCCATGGCCCATTCTATAGCCCATGCGTGCCCTAATTTTCTTTCTTTTTCCTTAATCAACCGCCGCCAGACTTTTGTCTCTTTTTTTCTTTTTCTTTTTTTCCTTGCATCCCTTAATCCACATCTCTCCCCGCGTAGGAGACAAGGAAAAACAGCAAGATCTCTCATGCTTGTCACTTTTCTATCTCGAGTCTAGTGCATGTGAGCCATATATGGATGATTTCTTAGCCTTTATAAATCATGACTATATAAGTAAACAAAATGTTTTTATAGAAAATATACAAATAATTTGTTAATATATATATATATATAGCTGATGATGTCCTCTCCATTGATTAGAAACTTTGAGATGATTGCCTTCTCTTCGACTTCGAGTTTAACTTTTTTGATTAAAGACTTCAAGTTTAACTTGGTCCATTCCGTGCCCCATTTTGCTTCTATGGGACAATGACTTGAATAAATGAATTCAACTAGTAACTAAGTTTAATCTTTCGAAAAAGAACTAGTAGTAACTGAGTTTGAATAAATATTGGGAACAATCAATCAAGTTTAACTACTTAAAATTTTGAATAATGAATAGGAGTGTATATGTACAGTTGTGTTGCTTAACCACGATAAAATATCTGACACGCGGGAATATATGCTAGATCCAGCTCACGAGTACGTGTTCACACATGCATATACATAAATATAGGAAAAATATATATGTCCCCCGTTCACCATTCCCCAACCCACCGTTTATCACTGGTAAACGGACCCCACTTATATTCAAAATAAGTGGGCTCCGTTTACCAGTGGTAAACGTGGTAAACGGTGGGTTGGGGGGTGGTGGGGGATGTGTATATAAACCCATAAATATATTAAATACATTTTATGTTTAAATACGTCAATGAGTTTGACATATTGAACTATGTTACAATCTATTTATTATTGAATATCTTTTGAGGAATATAGTATATCAATCTTATTACCAGGTAGATTTAAAATATTAAGTCTAAAACATATTTTAATTGGAATGTCAACAGTACAGGTGTATTCTACGCCGAGCTCTCACCGAGGAATATAAGCAGTTGGTCCATTCCGTGCCCCATTTTGTTTCAATGGGACAACGACTTGGTCACTTAAAAATCTATATAAGCTCGTCAACTTATCAAAAGGAATATCTTTATTGTTTTAGTTAATCCACTGCCAAAGTAATGGAACCTTCTTCCCAACAGCGACAGTATGAGTGCCACCTATGCTATAATGGGGTTGAAATTAATCAAGGTACGCATGCATATCGTAACTCCGTCCGTCACTGGAAACATCACTTCCCGTTTCAGTTAAATAACTCTATTATTCCAAGTCAAAATTTTAGTATCATCAAAATTAACGCCTAATATAGCATACATGATGTTAACAAGATTTCCATTATTTCTTTCGTTCTCTTTTATCAATGGACAGCTAATAATTATATACACCTTATTTTAACCAAAACAATAGTGCGTGAAAGAGAAATTAATATTTTTTCAAACAATATATATATCTTATTTGAACCTTATATTTCTTCTCTCCTTCCCCACCAAATCAAAGGTGAAAGACTGACTCCTATTTTTGAAAGTACAAAGATTGACCAACTCTTGAGGCCCTTATTTGTTGAGCCCTAAAGCTCGCATCTTGATAGGGGGTCGCCACTAACCAGCATACTCAAAGCTTCTGCTGTTTCTTTCTATTGAAATTTACTCAGAAAGAAATTTTATGTAGATATCGATAATGCGTTTAATAATAAACCCAATTAAATTTCCAAGGGAAGAAGCAAGAATGAAAAGACGCTACCAACAGTTGTGAGGAAATAAATTGTATGTTTTCATATCGCTCAAATAACAAATCAAATCACTAGTGTGAAAACTTTCAAAACAAAAGGAAAACATACAATTTATTTCCTCCAAAGAGAAAACGAAAACATACAAAAAAATCATTTTTTTTTTAATGAATTGAGGAGGGTTTATAAAACCCCTCACCCAATGATTTGATTGAAATAAAATTTCCTTAGTACAAAATATTGGCCACTTGAGGATGAATAAAAAATCCAAGAAATGACCAAATAAAGAAGAAATAAATTGCAAAAGAAGAAATAGAAAAAAAAAATAAACTTAGTCTCAATTAAGTAAAACTTTTTCTTTTCACCAATTAGATTCAGCTAGAGTCTGTGCTGCGAAAATAGTTTTTTCATTCAACCAAACAAAAAGAAAATGATACAAGGCATTACATAAAAGCTAAAGCGTGTTGGTGACAATCGTCTAATGGATACACCAAAAAACAATCATCTACGGATACAACACCAACACACTTGTAAGGTCTATAGCTTTAAACAAGCAGATTTTGAGCCTTCTTCAGCGGCTTTTTAAGTTCCTTCGAAAATTTAAGCGCCCCAGCTATGATTGTCGTCACCATTAGAAAGTTTGTCACAGCAGTAGCAAACCTTGGAGATCTATTGACCACGTTAGAAAGCATGACTATGGCCAATCCGCAGATAATCAGTGTGTATGCAAATAAGATCTGTGGATTACCTTCCCCGTGAACCCATGCCTCATAACTAAATTCTACTCCGACAGCAGCCACGCCCAAACCGCCTGTCCATATTTTCCTTCTTAGCTCGATGAGTTGATTGGCCATGAACGCTTGATTGTTTTGGTTTGAGGGTAGGGAGAGGTAATTGTGAAGAAGAGAGATTTGGAAGCCGGAGAAGAACAGTTGTTAAGTGGAGGGAGGAAAGAAGGAATAAGAAGCATATATAGAGAATATTAGTGAAGGCATATGACGGATGGGTTTCGTCACCTGTGGACGAGTCAAACTTTAGGAAAGGAGGACATGGATAAGCCTTGATATTAAAAAGAGAAAAGCTCACTTTTGTTTCCTGAACTTTTCAAAATTGTTCAACTTGTCCCCTCAACTTTTTTTTGCACACATTTGCCCTCTAAACTCTTCCAAATGTTCAATTTGCCCCCTCCATCCTGTTAAATGCCCGGCCAGCGGTTAACGATTGCGTGGCATGCGACGTGGCAAATATATTGATTTTTTATTCCACGTCAGCAGCAGGCTCTTCCCTTTCTTCTCTTCGCTCCTGACTCTTCTCCTTCGCTCTCCTCTGTCTCTGTCTCTCCTTCGCTCTCTTCTCTGTCTCTTCGCGCCCCACTCGACGCTGGCAAATCTTGTTCAGAAAATTACCTTTCGTATCGGTTTTAAAAAATAACCGATATAAAACTCACATAATCAGCAACGGTTCCTTCAAACAACCGTTACAGAAGAACTTTTCGTATCGGTTTTCAAAAAATAACCGATACAAAATAGTAACGGTTCCTTCTAAAGAACCGTTACAGAATAAACACTTTTCGTATCGGTTTTCAAAAAATAACCGATACAAAATAGTAACGGTTCCTTCTAAAGAACCGTTACAGAATAAACACTTTTCTTATCGGTTTTCAAAAAATAACCGATACAAAATAGTAACGGTTCCTTCTAAAGAACCGTTATAGAATAAACACTTTTCTTATCGGTTTTCAAAAAATAACCGATACAAAATAGTAACGGTTCCTTCTAAAGAACCGTTACAGATTTACGATCGGTTCTTCCTAAAGAAAATAATAACAGGTCGCGCGAAGTGAAGGGACGATGAAGCAGCTATTTGGGAAGAACCGATTGTAAATCTGTAACGGTTCTTTAGAAGGAACCGTTACTATTTTGTATCGGTTATTTTTTGAAAACCGATAAGAAAAGTGTTTATTCTCAGAACGGTTCTTTAGAAGGAACCGTTATTATTTTGTATCGGTTATTTTTTAAAAACCGATACGAAAAGTGTTTATTCTCAGAACGGTTCTTTAGAAGGAACCGTTACTATTTTGTATCGGTTATTTTTTGAAAACCGATACGAAAAGTTCTTCCTAGAACGGTTGTTTGAAGGAACCGTTGCCGATTATGTGAGTTTTATATCGGTTATTTTTTAAAACCGATACGAAAGGTAATTTTCTGAACAAGATTTGCCAGCGTCGAGTGGGGCGCGAAGAGAGCGAAGGAGAGACAGAGACAGAGGAGAGTGAAGGAGAAGAGTCAGGAGCGAAGAGAAGAAAGGGAAGAGCCTGCTGCTGACGTGGAATAAAAAATCAATATATTTGCCACGTCGCATGCCACGCACCGCTAACTGCCGACTGGGCATTTAACTGGATGGAGGGGGCAAATTGAACATTTGGAAGAGTTTAGGGGCAAAAGTGTGCAAAAAAAAAGTTGAGGGCAAGTTAAACAATTTTGAAAAGTTCGGGCAAAAGTGAGCTTTTCTCTATTAAAAATTTCTTTTTCTTTTTTAGCTGTAGGGTTTCAATTTCAACAATTTATCACTCAACTGCAAAATGTGTGAATATTGATATATGTTTGTAACTTTTATCCTTTAATGCAAATCTAAACGTAGTCAATTTGCCTACAAATTAAAAAAAAAATTATACATTAAATGTGTTATTGTAGATTTTATTATTACTAATAAATTTTCTAAGTATATGTACATATCCTTATTTCAGAGATATCCCATACATATTCGAGACATATTTGTAAAGAATTTATTATTTTGTATTAATCTCGAATCGATAAGATATATATTCTCAACTGACTTGTCACTTCATCTATCGTACCGCTTAATTGGTGGCTTATTGCAGTACACCGTCCGACCGATGTCCTCAACTATGGAACGAGTGAGGTTTCTCTGGCCAATCAGAGCCAAACATGATGTGGGCCC
This sequence comes from Juncus inflexus, assembly GCA_024447665.1. NCBI lineage: Eukaryota > Viridiplantae > Streptophyta > Magnoliopsida > Poales > Juncaceae > Juncus > Juncus inflexus. The sequence goes on from JAJHPC010000011.1 coordinate 2,874,528, forward strand.
CACATTTTCATCTGGTGTGATGTGTGGCTGTGATTGCAGCCGGCAACAGAGAAATCTATTAAAAAGGTGGCACGTTAATTAATCCCCTAGCAACTGGTAGTGGACGTGATTCCAAAAGGGGAGAGAGTGAACCTTTTCTGAAGAAAATTCATATAAACCCTTAGCTTTTTGAAAATGTTATATGATTTAGGGAAATTCTTCAAAAACCCCCTTACTTTTCTCAATATTATCAAAATTCCTCACTTTCTAGATTCCTTCAAAACCTATAAAGTTAATTGAATTATTTTTAGCCTCCTACATCCAACTTTCCATCCAAAGTTATGTTATGTTTTTAGAAATGACCATTTTACCTTTTTATATTAAGTAAATCAAATACTTATATTTAGTACAAACTAATATATGCTTAACACATAAATAATATATTCTATATTAATTATTTTACTGATTATGCATTAATTATTATTTTAAAGATTTATGCAGTTTTTATTAGAAAATAATTAACTGTATATGACATTATTATTGTATTAACTATCTACTATTCATTATATTAAGTATATATTAATTAATATTTTAACTATTATTTTTTTAATATTTAAAAATATTAGGGGATATAATCAAATTAAATATAGGAACAAGAAAAATAGTTTGGTTAAGAGAAAATAATAATTAGCTTATAATTAAAATAATAAAATTGTATATTATTAACATAATAATATCATATATTATTTAGCTATGTTTTTTTTAAGAATAAAATATTTAGAAGTAAATATTTAACATATTTAGTAAAATAACTAATATATATTATTTATTTATTTATTAAGTATGTATTGTTTATTATTAATTATATAGTAATTAATTTAATTAATAAAAAAAGGGTAAGATGGTCATTTTAAAAATTATAACTCCATTATGGATGGAAAGTTTGATGTATGGGGTAAAAAATAATTCAATTGATTTTATAGGAAATTTTTGAGGGAATCTAAAACGTGAGTAATTTTCTTGATAATATTGAGAAAAGTCAAAGGGGTTTTTGAAGAATTTCCCTATGATTTATATCCAAAATACATGCTTTTTGACCAAATTGGTTTTCTTTCTAAAGCATTTATCATATCCAAAATACATGCTTTTTGAACAAATTGGTTTTCTTTCTAAAGCATTTAAGTACAAGTCCGACAAGTACCCACTGATCTCGGCATATTTCTCTGTTGATGAGCTAACACTAAATACACCATGCAATCTAGACTGTTAGTTAATTTCTCTGTTGGAGAGATCCAAATATTTTCTTCCTCGCGACAAATAAAGCGGCACGTACTATTTCTCTCCAAAAACGAGTGGTACTCTCTTAAGGACTTTGCATAATCTCAAATCTCCAAATTTTAGTTACTGATCAATATATTGTAATTAATTTGATAACTTGCGCCTCTTTTTTTAATAAACATTGAAGAGGATTAGAATGGATGCACTGGCTTTTGAAAAAAATAAAAGAAAATGGATGTCATACTTCGAGTTAGAAGAATATCAACTAATTTGGCATGATCACCGGATCTTAAGTCCTTCAAGAACATCAACTAATTTGCAACTGCATAATTTGTTATTTTTTTCTATTTGCTTAAATTTAAGTTTACTTAATAATTGTTGTTTTGAGTCTTTGACTAATTAATATTTGACCCGATTACTAGATGGTCTTCCTCTTTGCATGATGATATTGTTTTTTGCATGACGCGACAATTGATCAAGATTTGATAACATTATTAGAGGTAGGGATGGAGCTTAATAGAGACTGAGAGGGGTCATAGCCCATCAAGATTTTAACTGAGAAATATATATCAGTAGTGTTATAGTGAACTTTATTTTTAAGACACATGTATTTTTATATATTTGATTCTTTGAAGATTTTTATACAGTGTTAATCAGTAGAGATGTTTTTTTTATCCTCTCAATAAAACGGATGAGGCTCCGTGCCTGATTAGAGGCAACAAGTTATAGAAAGTAGATAAATGACTCCTTGCAGGTAAGAGAAAAAGTTTATATAATACCACATGATCGTAGAACTGTTTTTGAAATGATATATAAATTATAAAAACAATTTAGTGTAGCAGGACAGAAAAAAAAAAATTGAGAAAAAACCGAACCCAAATCGCCGACACGCTGGATACGAGAGAGAGAATATCTTTCATATATAAATATATCTCAAAGTCAAACGCATGTTCTGAATTGCTACAATAATAAAACAACAAAAGAATTAGTCGGGGAGACATGGGTCCCTTTCAAGATAAATAAGATAAAAAATTGGAGTAATACGTAATAGTTGACGATATCATCACCTTTAATATGGTGACACGTGTCTGGCATGATCTGGATGCTGGCCACGTAACACAGCAATCGGTAACGAGATCTTTTTTCTCTCATATTTTTGTCTTAACACAAATCACCCTCTTAGTTAGATTATTATGCACTGAAGTTTATAGAGTTGTTTTTGCAAAATGTAGGACGGTAAAAAAATTGAATTTGTAAATAACGTTTAACCGTTCAAATTATGTACAAATAATGTTTTCAAGTTTAAAGAGGACGAAATAACTTTTATAGATTTTCAAAATAAACAATAACTAAACATTTTGATGATACAATATAAAATATTGATCTCATATACTTGAAGCTGATATATTGATGTTAGAAATTGTTATCACGAAGTATTATATAGGTACCAATCTTGGACGTCTAAATCAATCGTACTAGGTCGATTTTGTCAGGCTTAAAAGAAAAGGTGGAATGCAATCACCACAAGCTTTAGGTTGATTTTCTCAGGCTTAAAAGAAAAGGTGGAATAAAATCACCACAAGCTTCAGATACTCAAAACACAAAACATTAAAAATTGCCATGAGACGTGATGTGGATGCCACACAAGGCCACTACGAGCCAAACAGGGGTGACCCACAGACATGCATGGACAGTCTAGGCGACGGCCTAATGCCTCCAAAAGTTTAAAGACTTTTGAGAAAAAATTATGGTCCATTTATTTATCATGTATGTAAAATAATATTTAAGCCATATAATTAAGAAAAAACAAGATTCTTTAATCAAATAGAGAAAGTATAATCGGTTACTTTTCATTTAATAAAAAATGGAGGGCAATATATCAAAACAAGAATATAATATAACCCAAATTGTTCGTCTTCTTTATTAGTCTTCCTAAATCCCTCATTCGTCTTTAACTCTCTGTCTCGTTCTTGTTTAATTGCCTGAACTACCAAGTCTAAAGATAAGATAGGGCGAAGGGTTTAATAATTTTATCAATGAAACATGATTTATTTATTTATTTAGGCCAACTTGAGGATAAAGGATATGATATACTTTAGTTAGTGATTTTTCATAAAAAAAAAAATAAGAACATAATTTTAATTTTAAACTATTTGTATCAAAATATTTATTGATGAAAAGCCTCCAAATTCTTTTTGTTGTCGACGGTCTCTCAAACCGTTGGGCTGCCCCTGGAGACAATACGAGATTTGACATACAGTCTTTCTGTTATTCTATATACGATTAGCTAGAAATGAATGTATATTTCAAAGCAATAAAAGTAGAATATTGTAATTATGTAGTAGCATGGATGGATAACAGTTTAAAAATTTATATCACAACTAAAATGCAATTAGGTGATAAAAGAAGATAAATAGCATTTGTGGCTGTCAAATCCCCAATTGATTGTTACAAAATACTGTAAATCTTGCAATGTTAGTAAAAACTTAGCCCATGATTCTTTGAAGAGCATAACAAACCAATTTAAGTAATCTGTTGACCCACCCGTCATTTTCTTCACAACACTCAAATATGAATTTACAAACACTCAGATCTATCCAGGCCTGGAATATTTTTTTATTACCAACTTTGAATAAAGCTCGAACTGACTGGTTAATAATAGGCCCACTTATGTAGCAAACTTAAAGTGATCCTTTCATTTAAAACAACTCTAATCACGGCCCACTCCCACTTATTAAAATTTAAAACTCTCAGTCCAGTGGCCCATAATAGAAGTGTAGTTAACATCAGTTATAACTTATATATATATATAATATATCTAGCCGTTAGCCCTTGAACTCGTTCTTTCTTCAATCTGGAATAAAATGGACAGCTCCTTCGTCTCTTTTTGCCAGTACCAGTAATAATTAATATATCAATTCTTAATGTAATTATGAAATACGAGGAACTAATTTCCTCACTCAAACAAAATGTATACTCATAATATAATTAGATATCTATGTTTCATAAGCAAAATGTCAAGACAACATCAAAACTAGAAACGGTCAGTATTTTTTGAGATGACTCTATTGTCTATCCTGATACAACCCTCCACACCTCCAACAATTAATAACTATAGTTATTGTCATATTAAGTTAAACATTTTACTATCTTACTATTCTTCCACGGCATCAATCATTTTCAGCTATTGGATTGAGAAAATTTATTCATTAGATTTAATTTCATCCATTGATTTGCATCAGCTAATTTTAATCATAGTCAATCCACGCGTCGGTTGTCCGTCTCCTCCCCCCCTCTCCCCGTTGCTCTCTCTCCTCTCACTCTCTCCCAGTTGCTCTCTATCCTCTCCCTTTCTACCACTTGCTCGCCCTCTCTCCCACCTCAATCTCTTCTTTCCCTCTCTTTCTTCCTCTCACTCGCTCAATCCGGCGAGTGGAGATTCTCCGTTGTCGCATTAGGTGTTGATTTTATGCGGTTGTCAGGTGGCGATTTTGTGAGTCAGGAGCTCCCTATTTTTGTTTTTAGGAAAAAAATATTTTTATTTAATAAAATGTCATATTTGATTTATTAATCAGTTGTGGCTGTATGAGGAGAAGAGAAGAATATGAACAAAAATATTTTTGAAATTGGGAGAAACCTTCTAATTAGAGTACTATCAGCTTCAGGATTTGAATTGACCCTATCAATAACTATTCCTATTTACGGCCTCGTAGAGGGCAGCCAGATTTTCTGCTCCACCAATGTACAGTTTGCGGAACAATGTTGCGGAATGATATATGCACATGGAGATGAAGGGAATGAGAAGCTTCAAAAGGCATATCATAAAGGGTATTACAAGTGAATCGCCTTCAAACTGTTCGATCTTATGCCTCTCTAAAAATTTAATTTATTTTGAAGCATGAATTATTGCTAATTGTTTCTTTCTGACAGGGTTGGAAAAACGAAAGAGTGGTTCAAGATTTTGTGATATTCTTGGGCATGGTTCTTGGTCCAAATTTAATCATTTTCAATAATTCTAGATTGGTCTCACATTTTGTAAGTACTTCACTCCAATTTTCAGTAATTAATTTTAAATATTAATTAAGTCTTTGAAATCTTCAAATTTTGTCTTTACTGCTTTATTGAGATTTACTTTGATTTCATAGTTTGTATAAAATGAATGTGGGAAATGTGAAACAATTTCAGGATACCGGGTCCCTCTACGTCCTGATGATTAATAAAAAAGGTATCCCGAGCCTCAATTGTTGTTTTGACAGTCGGGAGTTCGACATTTGTCGGCTTTAATCTTTCCATTTTAGGCCTCGTTGTTTTGCTTAATTATGGCAATTGTTATGTCCTGATTCGCTGAATTGAGGTGGTCAGAATTGAGGTGGTTATATGTTTTATGTGTGTTTACTTCGTGTTGTTGCTGTTGTTGATGATGATGTTGTGTTTTCTTATATTGCAAATAGTTTTGTAATGTTAGTAAAGAAATATACAAATTGTCAAGTAATGTTGTTCTACTAAATTATGTGTGAATGTATGCATTAATTATTGCAATCTTGCTGCCTCCTTGTTGTGGTTTATGTCCTCTTCCTTAAGACCACCATTTTATTATTGTCAACGCATACTTTTTTAGATAATACGAGGATACGGCAATATCCAAAAATTCTAAACAATGAATAGAAGAAATAAGAGGGAATATTGCAGTTGTTTCTTTGAGAAAATCAATTCCACCGAATTCTGTGTCATGCTAATAATCTGAGTTGTGAATTGTGATGTGTGAAAGTGCCACGTCAGCTCAAGATTATTTAACTTTTTTTATTTATTTAAAAGATTATATAACTTCAGATAAGTTGGTACTAAATTCTTGATTGGGTCTAATTCAAAGTGTTGAAAATTACGACAAAATCATTTTTAAGACAAGTAACATTTGTTTAGTGTAGATGCACTTTGCTTCCCCTGTGCTGTGGTAAAAAAAGTGTAGTAGTCGTAACAAAATCTTGCCAGACACATCCGAACGTTCATACAAATTATATGGTATGCAGTGACTTATCTCAATAGAGACTAAGGGTAGATTCCCTCCCAAAATTTTAAAGTATATATATATATATATTATATGGTATGCAGTGACTTATCTCAATAGATACTAAGGGTAGATTCCCTCCCAAAATTTTAAAATATATATATATATATATATATATATATATATGGTAATTCTATTGTATTTTGTGATAAATTTATAAATTATATGTATCCCACCTCTCAAGAATTTTGGTGTATATTCTATTACAGGCTATAGACTCCCCAACAATTTGGATCAAGATCTGCCACTGATAGTATATAACATTTCAATTCAACTACAACATATACATAATGTAACATAATATCTAAAAAAATACAGCAATCAACAAAGTTGTTCAGTTTAAAATCACTGCATCCTCCAAATTTCTATACCATTGGTGAGGATTCTTTCCATTGTAAAGTGATGAAGAGAAAAATGGTCAAGCAAAGTAAGCAATCTTTTTTATCTTGTCTTTCTATTTTTTTTTCAATTTATATTTATACTGTATATTCTATTTCCTCTATTTCTCTCCAGTTAAGAACAATGGAGAGAAACAATCATTTTAAAAATTTAAGGGAGGATATATGGTGTCCTATAGATTACCACGACGTCATAAGAATACACCCATCCCATAATAATAATAATAATATTACAAAAATGATACAATGATAATGTATAGGACATTTTTGTGGGGAAATGAAGGGGCAAATTATAGTTTTCCAAATTTAAAATATCCACATGGACATCTACTTCCCGAAGACATTTTTCTTCTTCTTTAGTACCTATATTAATAATATCAGGAAATATTCCAATGTTACATTAAGGAACTACTGTTGAATTTTCTATTCAATAATTAAGTATTATTTACAATAAATATACAACCACTTCACCGAGTTCAATTCATCAACACTTCACAAGAGCTCCATCAAAATTTTCAAAAAGAAAAAAATTCACAAGATGATTAGAGTGAAAAGATAAATGCAACAATGATTAAGTTTTGAATAGATACTAAATATATTCTTTTTATTCTTGGATAGAGTTATCAAACATTTCGAACTAGATTAACTTTCTATTCCTGGATAGAGTTATCTCCACCATTTTTGACGAAAGCCATAAGAAATATTTGTCAAACTAATAAATAAAATGATTGTGATTGTGATGGATATGACGAAATTCCCCTGTCAATCAAGTCTTGTTTCAGTTTGGGAGTTGATCTTTTTCAAAATCATGAAATCAATCAATTTCCATTTTGACTGAAACCAGGATCGTTTGTGGAAATAATTATCGAATTGTTTTTCCAGTGTTCTATGCATGTTATAAATCCTATCAATATATATACTCCCTCTGATGCCAGACCGATGCACATAGGTTTTGTCCTTTTTTAAGGGTTAGATTGTTAAGATTTTTCAAATGTAATTGAATTATTCAGAATTCATGCATGGGTTTGGAGGGTGTATGTGGATTTTTGTGGTGACAACCGTGTTACAAAGATCAGTGAATCTATTAGATACATACATACTTACAGAATTAGTAAATTTGGAACTTGGTATAATTAAGAAGTTTTGGTGTATACTGAAACAAGAGCGATCCTCCATGGTAAGGCTGAAGGCGATTCCAACAGGAGATGGATGGAGACAAATGGTCAAACCTCCATCCTCCTTTTGCCTTCCATTCACACCCTATAAGAGATCTCTCTCTTTCAGGAAACCTCTCTCCCACAAAAATTACAGCTACAGTAAAATAACACTCTCTCTCAACATGCACCCTCGTAAGCCTTTCACCCAACAAGAACGCCATGGAAGGGGCCTTGCTCGTCAACCTGGAAACCCACAGGAAGCCCGCCGACAACCACCTCACTGACGTCCACCTTACCAAAGGCCATCTCAACCACGCCAACTCCTCAACCCGATCCGAAACAACAATGGAAACTCTCACCAGGGACCAAGACACAGTGGCTCCTCCAACAACAATCACCACCTTGCCCGACAGAAACCTATATCCTCCCCTGACAGGCCTCCGCTGCTTCAGACCCCCTCAATCCCTGTAAGTTTCCCTCCCGATCCTAATCACCCCTCTTGGAATGGTTGTTGCCGTCATTGTGCATGGTACGATCATCAAACGGAGGACTGCCGTGCGCAGAAGATTTGCGTCAACTGCTTCCAACCCGGACACATCTTCAGGGTGTGTCCTAACACACCGGCAGCCAGCAGTCCCCCGGCACCAAGAGGTGTGCCCGGAGATGAAGCTCTCCCTCTCAACAGACCCAAATCTATTCCAGTCTATCTCAACAAAGCTTCACACCATGACGAAGCTCTCGCTGAATTAGAGAGGGCAGTAGTAATAGATGCTCGCTGTGTTGAAACCCATGAATTAAACATCCTCAAAATCATCATTCACAACTCAACCAATTGGACGAAACCATGGGAGGTATCTCCTCACCTTGCCAATGGGCTGCAGCAGGGATTACTTCATGAAAAATCAGACTCACAAACTCGCGCGGGCTGGTTTTATCTGCTACACTTGGTCTTCCGCCATTGATGCCAAAATCATCAAACTCAAGCACAAAATCTGGTTTGATTTACTTAATTTACCCATTGTTAATTGGTGTGAGAATGATCTTGCGGCCACATTTAGCTCGATTGGGGTCATCACTGACCATGGACCAACGGCTGAGGGTGGTTGTGGCCACAAACGACCTCTCTCGAGTCCCGTCAGACACCTTTGAATTGTTTCTCGCCGGATTACAATCGGACATTGAAGTCAAGGTTTTGAGTGTTAATAATGAGCTCACTCTGTTCCCTGTCCCAATTGACACAACTCCGGCTGAAGAATACTTCAGAGAGGTCATGGACACCCGAATGGCAGCGGCAAACCCGCCAAGGAAGCCGTCACCGTCGAGACAACCCATGCCACATGATATTCTTCTAAGCTCCGACTTATCGGAGAAAAGAGAGAGGGAAGCCGAAACAATGCGGCACTGCCGGCCTCCCATATTCATGCCACCCTCAACTGCCGTTCCAATAGATGAGGCAAGACTCCGGTCATCTCTTCTCAGTCTATGGAATAATGCCAACCCCTCTCACACCAAGGACCTCTTGGCACCGCTCGTCTTTGCCACGATGGGGTTTTAAAACTTCCAGCCAACCGGAGCTTCGCCGGCTGCCTCAACTGCGGCGGCTAAGGACAACTCAGCCACGTCACAATCTCGTCCGTTGCCCAACTTTCAAACGAGATCTCCGGTCAGAGGCAATCTGACGTTTTCACAAGGCTCGACAGAACGTGCAATACTGCCAAGAGGCAGTCCCCTTCCTGGTGGAGGCTTTGACAGTGGACAGAGAGCTCAGACGGAAGAAAACAGCACAGAGACTCAGGAGAGACTCAGTGGAGAAACTCAGAACAGAGCTGAGAATAGAAGGTTTGACTCGAGCCCCACTAAAAGAAAATTCAGAAGAGGAGAAAGAAAAGTGGCACGCAGTCCCAACTCCTACCACAGCTCTCTCCTCTAATCCGGTATTCAAAAGAACTAGGCAAACAAAATTCTTGGAAGTCCCCCCTAGTTTGAAAGTAGCTAATCTTAGCTTAAGAAGGTCTAATAGAAGGCAAAAAAAGGTACCTTTTTTGCTGGTACACAAGTTAAACCGATTAAAAAAGGTAAACACAAAATTAGGCCCAAAAATAATCTCACCAAAAATCTTAATAAAGCCATTGAAGAATCACGCATTGTTCAAGGTTTAGAGCTTGAAGCTGATAATCCTACCCCTCTCAATTTAGAAATATGTAATGATGCAAGAAATTTTTGTGGCCTAAAAAAAAGGCCCCCCCCCACAAAGAATATGGACTAGACTAGCTCTAGTGGCCCATCCGTAATACTTAAATTAGCCAATGGGCTTTCTATTTCTAATAATGAGGAAAGAGCTTTGGGCTCAAATAATAAACACCCAAAAAAAGCCAACTCATGGCCCACAAACGAAAATACAAGACGAAAAAGGGCCGAAACCAAAAAATTAATCTGGTCTTGTACTCTTAAGAATTAACCAGCAATCTAATAGTGCAAGCAATCATCCTGATAATAACTTTTGTGGTTTTCTCTCTCCAGTGAACGATGGACAGTTCAGTGGTCGTTTTGATTTTGAAGATGACATTGATGAGGTTGATTATCGTGATGAAGACGATATTTATTAAGCAACGGAAAGCTTTTCTGTTTTATTTTGTAGGATTATTTTGTGTTGCTTATCATGGTTGAAAAACTATTTAATCTTTTATCTATTATTTCTTGGAATGTGCGAGGCCTTGGTAACGGCGAAAAACGTAAAGTTGTAAAAGATTCCATTAGGGACTCAAAATGTAATGTGGCTTGTATGCAAGAAACGAAATGGAACTCGCCCTCTTTTTTTTGACATGAAATCCGTTTGCACAAATAAGTTTAATAATTTCTCGTTTAAACCCTCAAATGGATCTCGAGGTGGCATTATGATAGCTTGGTCAAATTCTTTCTCCTTAGTCTCTTCTTTCACTCTTGACTACTCTCTAAACGTTATCCTCTCCCTCCCTTCGGGATTGAAATTCCTACTTTCTAATGTGTATGGCCCGACAGACAAGAACCTTAAACCTCAATTCCTCCTTGAACTCTCTCAGATAAATGAGTCCACTGATCTCCCATGGATAGCACTCGGTGATTTTAACCTAATAAGAAGCCGGAACGAAACTACGGGGAACAATCACTCCCTCTCCTCTATCTATAACTCCAACCATACGCTTAACTCTCTAGGCCTCCAAGAGGCAAGATTAGTAGGCCGGTCCTTCACTTGGTCTAGTAGCAGACCTTCACCTACCTTCTCCCGACTAGATCGGATCTTTTATTCAGCCCACTTCCTCTCTCTTAACATCACCCCTAAACTAGTGGACTTGCCACTAACTACCTCGGATCATGTCCCTCTCCTTTTCTGTTTTCTCTCATCTACCTCCAACCAAAAGCGTTCTTGGAAACTCGAACGTTTTTGGCCTCAACACCAAGAAGCACACGAAATTATCTCTAACTCTTGGCTAAACACTAACTTCCATAGCAACCCGGTTAAAAACTACCTCACAAAGCTGAAAAACTTGAGAACAATCTTGCATCAATGGGCTGCCAGCAAGTTTAATAATGATGATACTATGCTCAATAGAAGTAAGCACTTTGTCCGCCTTTTAGATCAAATTGAAGCAAAGAGATTACTCTCGGAGGATGAGAGACAACTTCGAGTGGACCTCAAAGAATCTATACATGAGATGGCCAATCGTATTGAATCGAAATGGCAGCAAAGAGCCGCTTGCACGTGGCTTAAATTGGGCGATCAAAACTCCGCATATTTTCATGCGACAACATCTACCCGCAGGACTATCAATGCCATCCAGAAAATCGTCCTTAACTCAACAGACATCACTAATCCAGGGGAGATCAACAATGCATTCTTCATGCATTTTCAAAACTCGATGGGCACTCCAAATGACAACACATTAGAAGCTGACCTATCAATCCTCATTGATTCGCCAAACGTCGACCTCTCATCATTGATACAACCTTTCTCAGAACTAGAAATTCGAGATTGTGTATCTGATATCCTAAGGGGCAAGACATCCGGTCCGGATGGGCTACCGATCGAATTCCTGCAACAATGTTGGACGATCTTCAGGGATGACATTTGCAAGCTAATTAATTCATTCTTTAATAATCAACTCGAGCTTGACAAAACTATGATCCCCAAAATTGAAACCCCCATTGAGATAAAGGACTTTCGGCCCATTAGTATCATTTCGGTACCGATAAAGATCATCTCAAAGCTATTAGCCACGAGGCTTCAACCCCTCCTTCCCAAGCTAATCCATACCAATCAAGCGGCATTTATAAAGAAAAGGTCAATCATGGAAACCTTCTTGGTCACCCGTGAACTTCTCAATTTTCATCACAAAAAGAAAATACCGGCAGTAATGTTGAAAATTGATATAGCAAAGGCTTTTGACAATATTTCATGGAAATTCCTCCTCTCCCTCCTTGATAGAACCGGATTCCCACCGAGATGGTGTGAATGAATCTATCGACCACTACTCTCTTCCTCCTCGGAAATAAGAACTAATGGAATTTTGTCTCAATTCTTCTTCCATAAAAGGGGGGTCCGCCAAGGGGATCCGCTATCCCCCCTTCTCTTCAACCTTGCAATCAACATAATTCAATCCATCTTTCAGAAACTATCTCTGCTATTCTCTTCCATCTCCACTCTCGGACCATAAGTCATACAATATGCGGATGACACCGTCATATTTGTAGAAGCAAGTGTCCAAAACCTACATCTTCTTTCTCATGCTCTAGACATTTTTTGCGAAATTACGGGTCTAAAAATTAATTGGGATAAGAGTGCCTACTACCCCATCACAATTCCCTCTCATCTTCATGAATTTGTTGGTAACATTCTCCGTTGCAACATCGTGGCACTTCCCACCACCTATCTTGGTTTTCAACTCTCCCTGAAAAAAACCAAAGAAGGTGGCTTATTTCCCGTTAGTTAAGAAAATCCAAACTCGAATTTCAGGTTGGAAAAGCAAGTTCCTCTCTTTTGGTGAACGGTTTGCTCTAATCAAGGCCACGTTAAATGCAAGTCCCGAAAGGATTCATCCTTCGGATAGAAAAGGCAATGAGAGCCTTCTTATGGAATGGGACGGACCACTGCACACCTGGAAAATGTCTTATTAATTGGCGCAGAGTCACATTGCCCAAAAAGAATGGCGGACTAGGCATCACAAAACTAGAGACTCAAAACGTGGCCTTAATGCTCAAGTAGCTATGGAAGCTAGACGAGCCGAGTAGTGGTCTCTGGAGCAACTTCATCCACTTACTTTATGGTGTCACGAGCATCGCTCAACTGACGGGGGGCCAACCAGCAACAACTTTCATTCTTCTTACGAGACCTGTGTAGTCTCCTACCGATATATAACACTTCGGTTACCAGAGACAACCCACATAATGAAATTGTGTGGCGTTGGGAACCGACCGGAATATTCTCTTCAAAATCGGGTTATTCATTCCTCATTGAGCCAGGAAGAAAATGTGGTTGGCAAAGGCATCTTTGGAAGATTAACGCGCCGCCCAAAGTCAAATTTTTCTTGTGGTTATGTATCCACAGTAGAATCAATACGGCTGATATTCTACGGCGGAAGGGTTGGCCTCATAATGATCTTTGTAGCCTATGCAACTCCACCCTTGAGACGAGGGATCACCTCCTGGTACATTGTTCCTACGGAACGACAACGAGAAGACTCGCCCATCGATTCTTTCACAACACGAGAACTTTTGCTAATGGAAATAACTTCATTTCGGACTGGCTGGAAAACAGGAAGAGACACTCCAAAGACAAAAGAAAGAGGTGGGAAGCCCTATGAGCAGCGCTGGCATGGAACATATGGAAGGAGCGAAATAACCGGATCTTCAATGAGAAGAAATCATCGCCGGTCCAGATAGCGAAGAAGGCAACGGACGAAGCAACGCTATGGCTACAGCATTGCTGAAACAATAGCCTTAGCTTCTCTTAGTTCACCTTTCTTTTCTCCTTTTAGCTTTTCTTTTCTTTCTTTCCCCTAATCTAGTTGTAATCTCTTTTACAATTAATACATTTGAATAGTTGCATCTTGCAACTGTTCCCTAAAAAAAAAAAAGAAGTTTTGGTGTACTCAAATTAATCATTGGTAATTTTGCTGATTTCTTAATAAAATTAATGATATTTTTTCATAATATTACCTTAGTTTAATGATTAAATTACCTTAAGATTTTCCATTAAAACGAGATGTATAAATGCACTACATGGTACAAACCACATGATACCTACTTCTAAATGCACTACATGGTACAAACCACAAGAACCAATAAGATTTTCCACGAATAATATGCTTCCCTTTCATGAAAGCTACTTCTAAATAATTCCAAATTTTAAACATCTCCTCTTCCATTAAATAATGAAACAAAAGAACATAGATCCAAAAACCCAAAATCTCTCTCTCTCTTCAATAAAAAAAAAGAATATCAAAATCTCCTTCCTCTTTGCCTGTACCCTACCCAAATTCATTACAAATAAAGAGAGAAGTGATCCATTGGTGTAACAATAATGGCAAATGAAGGGAGAGCATACGTGCTCGAGCGGAACCAACTGAACCAGTTCGAAGTGTCCATCCGTCACACCGTATTCTTCTTGATGATGATAGGTGCGTCAATCATCCTCTTCTCCATTGGAACACCGTCAATTAACAAAGAACATGCCTTTTTTGGATTTATTTTGTTCATTTTTGGATTGGTTCTTTGGCTTCTTCATGTTTTTCTCCTTCGGACATCAGCGTTAGCGGCCGCAGCAGCTCGTTTTGTCGTCAGGGTTGCTCATGAGTTCTTTCTTGCCGAAGGATGAGGTAGAAATTAGCATAGGCCTCTATATGTGTTATGTTTTTTTTTTCGGTTACTGACAAGTGATAAGAGAATTGTGATTTGGTGATCAACGGTATTGTATACTTTTCATTTACATCATAACATAGTTTGCTTATCAAATAGAGTGGGGAAAAAATATAGAAGGCTTTGTATCCGGGTCCATTTTCTTTCTGATGATGGTGATGTGTAGTAAGCTTTGAGAGAATTATCATGAGATGTTGTGTATTATGGTTTCTCTTTCTATTTGATTGTTTTGACCCTTTTATTCTCCGAACTTTCGTTTCACTAGTTGAATGCACACTGTGTTGGATTATTGCATTTATAATTATTATCTTGCTTGCTTTATTTACTGTGCCATAATCTTCTTAGGTTGTTTTGTCATCTCACTCATTAGCAATTAAAATGAATTACTTAGTATTTTTTTATATATTTATGCAAATTCAAGGATTTTTTTTTTATTTTATGGCACGGCCTTTTTTAACTATTATAAATACTGGTAATGATATTTTAATCATCTGAAAAAAAAAGTGGATCTCTTCTGACACTTGATCTAAGCTACCTTAAAAGCCCTTTGACTTTAATCGGTCAATGATTACCAACCATGATTATATTGGAATATTGTTATGAGGAGGGGCCATATTTCTTCATTTATTCTTTTAATTAAATAAGAAAATAAGTAAATGACGAATAAGAGTACTAATTCAATTACTAATGTTAAAAGTATTTCACGGTGTTACAGTTATACAAACATATGTATATTGGTGCAATTATATATATATATATATATATATATATATATATATATATATAGCTCTATATTAAATAATTTATATATATCTCAATCAACAAAAATAGAAATAAATGATACACTCAATAAGGAGTAATGCAATATAATTTCAATCGGGCTGGTTCAAATTTCAAATACCGATTCAAACCAAGTTTTTATTATTGTTTTCACTTGGATATGGTTCCTCTCGTCTCATTGCCAATACTTTCAGGTCAAAAGCAAAAAAAAGTTCTTAAATAAAGCACCTAAATCAAAAGATTAAAACAAGAAAAGTTAGCAAAATTTTACCAGTAATTTTTAATGCAAATATTCAACCATCAAGCTCAAGCTTTAGGCCGCAACATGAGGGGACAAAGAAATCAAAAGGAGCTCAAAGAACCAAAAGAATTATCAGAAGCAATATTTAAACAACAAATTGCGTGTAACAAATGATTAATACACATAAAATCCTCGAAATTACAAAAACCGAAACCAGATATTACATAGATCAGTCAACAAATGATCCCTAACTTAAAATATGCTCCAGTATATTAAAAAAAAAAATACAACAGCTTTATTGATCAACATGACACTATACAAATACCAGTTCAAATTTAAAGAAATTAGAATAGTAGTAAAGCTCGTAGGTTTGATTCTTGTTTTGACACTTGTCCTCAACGACCATTTAGTTATAATTATTAGATCATAGAATGACAGAAAATTTTGTAGTGCAGGTGGTAAGGTCGCTTGCTTCATGCTCGAGATGTAATGGAGAATAATAGAGATCTTCCATTACTTCCATTTACTCTCTCTCGTCTTGCCTCTCCACTTGTACAAAAACCCTATACTGTACACTACATATAAAGAAAGAGTAATGGAGATCTCCCGTTACTCCCATTTACTTTCTCTCTCGTCTTTCCTCTCCAATCCTCCATTCTTTTCCTCATTCATGCTTGGTTTTCCAATGCGACCCTACAAAAACAAAAATATTATTTTTACCCTTGTAGTGCCTAAAAGTCAATATTAAGTTGCAAAATGACCCCAAAAATTATAAAAAAATTATATAAAAATTATTTAGAATAAAATATGATATTTATAATATAAGTAGTACTATAAAAAAAGAATCTCTACAATATGTAAACTTATTGCTTTTCGATTTTCACCTATTTTTTCTCCAAAAAATAGAATTTTTGTATATAAAAATAATTTAGAATAAAATGAGATATTTAAAATTGAACCTGTGCAACAACTTTTTTTGCACGTTTTTTTGTTTGAAATTTTTTTACACATGTACCCTTACAAAGTTCAAAACAGTGTTCTAAAAATCACGCCAAGGCGCTAATCACCCCTCCACCGAGGAATTTTGGCCAAATCGGCCCAAAAAATCGGATTTGTCGCCTAGAACCGTCTAATTTCCGATTTTTCCGGTTAATTAGTGATTTTTCCGATTAATTTTTAATTTTACTGATTAATTTCACCTAATTCCTGGAAGCCTAGGTGCCGATTTTTTCCGCCTGGCTACCGATTTTTCCGTCTAAATCCCGATTCGTCCGCCTAGATCACAATTTTTCCAATTAATTCCGATTTTCCCACCTAATTCCAATAATTTTTGTCCCAAATTTCCTAAATTTTATATGTGTGTATATTAGGCGGCGCCCTAGGCGCTAGTCACTGCCCTAGCGCCAGGCACTGCCTAACAATTTCTAAAAAACTAGTTCAAAATATGATCATATCCTTACAAGATCAATTTTTTTGCTTTCTTAACCTAGGCCAAATAATTCCTCATCATTTCAAGAAGTTATTTTTGTTTTCATAGTAATACTTACAACGGATTTTTTACAAAATTTCCAAAATATCATGTATACCCTTTACAAAGTGGGGAAATATTTTGCAATGTCTGTGCACCTCCCAAAGCAAAACTTAAAATAATCACTTACACCCCTTAAAAGTGGAACATTTATCTTGCTTATTATATTCGTCTTTTCATACATAACCCAAGAGAATCTTAAAATATCATGTATGCCAAACTTATTATACTATTAACTATATAAAAATAAATTACATCTTCAAAAAAGTAGACAATATATTTTATTATAAAAGTAGACAAAAAAGTAGACAATATATTTATTGTACTAAATATGATATGTAATTAAAAATAATAATTTAATAAAGTTATACACAAACAAAAAGTTTAATAAATTAATAATAGTTCGGGATCTTTTTTACAATTACCATCACCCATCTGTGACAAATACCATCACTCATCTATAACCTAATTCCTTAAAGTTGGGGTTGTACAACATAATGAGCAACACACTGGCAACGAGCAACATATTAAGATAACTGAGTGTTTGATGACTGCTCTTGCATTCACCTGGGCTCTTAAACTGAATTGTTCATGCTATCTCAAAATTCCAAATATTGCTCATGAATAATATTAGTAAAGAACCAATGGACTTGATATATTAGTAAAGAATTCAATTTGCATGCAGGGACTGCTCTAAATGATGACTTAGCATATTATTATTGTTTTCTAAAAGGTGTTATTTCAAGCTAATCGTACTGTAGCTTTTGAGAAAGTTTGATCCACGATACATAAAATTCAATAATAAAATTAAAGAGGCATAAATAGTACTCTTTAAAAGTTTCATGCTTGCTGAATATTAGAAGTAAATAGAGAACGCAATAGAGAGATTGTACGTGCAGACTGTTAATGAGGGCCGGCTTCAGCCCAAACTTTGTAGGAATATGGTTGGGCCCAGGCAGGAAAACAAATTATGAAAAAACTCGGAGGAGCTGAGTTTTGAACCCGCCTCGTGTAGTCGGAAGGCAAAGGTGATAACCATTGCACTAATAATCTGATTCTGTTAATTTAGGAAGAAAAAAAAATGAAGTAACACACCGAAGTGGGGAACACGTGTCATAAGGTTGACACCCATCCAGTCTCGCAAATCTAGGGTTTGCGAAAGAGAAGACGCTCCCACAGTAACCTAAAAAATTAAAGAGAAACTAAATTTATATAGTTAAATGTAAAATAATAATAATATTATAATTGTGAAATTTTTGACCTTAGAAGTAGGGTCAAATTGACCTCTCACGAATCAAAGAACAATCCAGCTTTTACCGACGCCTGAATCACCCAAAAATACCAACTACAAAAGAAAAGATAAAAGATTGTAGCTTTATGCTCCAAATATATGTCTAATTAGGGTTCGGTTCAATATATTTATTGAAATGAAAATTTTCAATACCTTGACTTGCAAGTTATTGGAGTCAGAAGCAGGTGAAATTTCGTTGTTTAGACTGCCCGCTGTAATTTCATTTATCAAAATGTTAATTTCATATGAAATGCTGTAATTTATCAAAAATATCGCACATTTTCATGAATAATAAGATTTGGGTTTAAAACTTCAATGAAGTAGACAATGAGACAGATGAAAAGGAGAAATTGTTCTGTTTCCTCCAATTTTGCCCCAAGATAGAGTTATTATGCTTTCATATAAAAAATAAAAGAGGTAATTCAGGTCGTATTGCATAAATGGGGCAATATTGCGATTAAATGTTGACTCTTATAGGATCTTATTACGAAAATTCGGAATTAGAGCTGACCTTAATCGTTTATCCCAAATTGCAATCAACGAAGCTTCTAAAACGAAATTAGCTTGGAAAGAGAAGTGTAAGCTTTGAACGGAGACAACGATTGTGGCGGCAAGCGAGCCCAACGATGGTGGTGACGCCAACAGCGACGCCGTTGTGACCTCAAATCCAGCCATGGCCGTGGACCTAGGAGATGACGTGGCCCAACACCGACATGGATCACACCGTCAAAGTCGATTTACCGTCCACCGCTCCACCGGATTAGATTCGGGTCTCCGCCTTTATTTTCTCGTATGGAAGAGGAGAGGTTTCTGGACTTGATTTTGGGTGTTCGACTGTTCAGAAAAAAGCTAAGTCCTTAGTTCCGGTTTTGACTCTCCCACACGATGGGTGGCGAGCAAAGTTTTCTTCCAGAGCAACTTTCAAATTTTTTACCAAAATCCCGCAAATGCCCTTACATCATTTATGCACACTATTAATTACACAAATAAATATTGATCTGTGTATCATGTCTTTCTTAATTAATTGTAGCAAACATGGTAATAAAAATTAAACATATATTTCAGTCACTTCAAATGTAGTGTTTTTTCTGATGTCATGCAAACACATATATGTGTTTAGGGGTGTATATTGGCCGGGTTGAATGAATTTGTATGGAAGTTGCAACCCAACCCAATAAGAATGGGTTTACATTTTTTCAACCCAACCCAACCCATACTACTTAAATTTTTTTTTAACCCGACCCTAATTTTCTTGGACGGGTTAGGCGGGTTGATAAGATTTTGAACTTTTTCTAAATATATATTGTTATAACATATATTGACCAAATAAACCATACGATTTTGACACAAGAATATACAAAAAAAAAAAAAATAATTTATTATTTTAAAAATAAATTATTTTAACGAAACAAGCATACTTTGTTTTTGTATAATGTACCTTGACAAGTTTTTGTTATGCTTTATTTTTCTTCAAGTGAAAATATTATAAATTACTGATTATAAGGTTTTGTCTTTACTTGTGAGATGTACTATGCTCAGTATAGAAGACTTTTTAATGTTAAGTTTATAATTGGAAACTAAATATATAATATATAATTTTTTTATATTAAGTTTATAATTGGAAATTAAATAATATAATATAACATAGAAATGAATAGGAAACAAATAAATTGAATATAGTATACTCCATATATAATTTTGGTATGTACGAGTTGGGTCGGGTTAATATGGGTTTACAACTTAAAACCCGCAACCCGACCCATAATTTCGGGTTATTCAATATTCAAACCCGGACCCAATCAAACAACTTCAAAACCCGCAAAAAAGGGCCGGGTCGGGTTGGGTTGAACAGGTCAGAAAATTATTTGTACACCTCTATATGTGTTAGCTGAAAATTTAATTTATGATTAAATTTCATAGCAATTAAATAATTTTTCACTGATAAAAAATAAAGTAATTATGAATTGCCTATGTTTTGTAGCAGAGTACTTAGTTTACTACAAAAAAGCTTATTATAATAATATTGCATCCAAACAAATAATTAATTAGATCAACTCACATCATTCACACATCAACAAATAACTTTAATAATCTACTTAAAATATCTAAATTGTTTTGGAATGAAAAACAAAGATAAACAAGCTTCTCTTTTCTTTGTTGTTACACCTTGATTTCTTATAGTGAGTCTACTTGAATCTCCTGCATCACATAAATTTGTGTCATATATTTGTTAGAATAAAATAATTAAAAATAATGTATTGTATTTATTTGAGTAATTTATATAAAAGATGACCTTATGATGAAGTGTAAGGCATGTTCAGATCAATTATAAAATTCATGCTTCTATCTTCTATTGCGGCTTCTACTTCCGAAACCTCAAACGAATTAGCGGGGTTGTTTTGATCTGATATGGTATTGCGTCGAGGACCGTTAGATATTTTTCTTCTTGATGCTTCAACAAGTTCAAATAACGAAGGATCACGCGTATTCTGCTATCCTTTTCTTTGCCCTTGGTTTACAGCCTCTATGAGATTGAATATTTGGTTCGAAAATAATAGGTGAATGACCAAGTATTTCAAAAAAAAATTCTTTGGCAATTTCTATTTGATTAAGAGGCCAATTTCGATAATTCTCTTCAACCTCGGCTATTAAATCTTCGATTCTATTTTCTTTATTGTTGGTTGGGGCATCAAGTGTTCTTCCACTAATCCACCATTGTGGATGAACAAAATATGGAGAAAGAATCATGGTTTTCCAATGTGTCATTTTATGTGCACATGGAAGACCCATGGTTGTGGTGAAACGACGGGTACAATATGGTTGCATGTTACCGGACTTGGCTGTTAAGTATTGTTTGTGCATCTCTGATAAAGCATACAAGGAGACATGAGATACTAGTTGTTTG
Organism: Juncus inflexus; assembly: GCA_024447665.1. Taxonomy (NCBI): domain Eukaryota; kingdom Viridiplantae; phylum Streptophyta; class Magnoliopsida; order Poales; family Juncaceae; genus Juncus; species Juncus inflexus. The sequence continues at coordinate 2,896,041 of JAJHPC010000011.1, forward strand.
AAAAAAGGGATATTGCATTTATGGATAACTCTTATCTTTTCACTTTCAAGCCGTGCGTTAATTATCTTGACGAGGTGTTATTCCGGAGTTAGTCATTTGTTTAACACTCGCTAATTCTTCTTCTGACAATCTCTGAAAAAATGTATGTCCAGATATATTCAGAAGGATTGTGATTGTGCAAACTTTCTTTAATTTCAATACTCCAAAATCCATCTTTTTTTCTCTTTCCATAAATCCGAAACGGACAATTTATTAAGCGAGAAGCGGTTTCCCTTTTCCTTTGATCCAACGGTATATTTCTAGGGTCCCGATATGAACCACCTCTATCACAACGCAAAATCACATATTTATTCTTTCTTGAACCAATTATTGTTAGAGCATAACCTTTTATCCGATAAAATTCTCTAACGTTTTCAAGCAATTCTTCGTAGGTGCTAAAGTTAGAATTAACTAACTCTAGATCCTCACAAGTTTGAGAGTGCGAAGATTCTACGTTATCCATATTCGCCTACAGAAAAATCAATGAAAAGAACGGAAAATCTCAATAAAAAAGAAAGCAAAGCAAAATGAAAGAAATAAAATTATAAAATTTCTTAGTTACTTATAATAATAGATAGAAGAGTTTTGATTGATTATCAAATCTTCAAAGAGGAAGAAAATGTGGAACAAAGAGCATGTGGTGTTTTTTTTTTTTTTTTTTTTTTTGATATTAGATGGTGGTTGGTTTTGTCATGCAACAAAAATGGATATAAGACTTTTAATTTGGCTGGTTGTGGAACAAAATAATATGAATAAGACGATGAGATATTTGTGTGATTTGTATTAATTATAATTATCATGTTTGGTACAATTAATTAAGAAATAGATGATACATAAATAAATGCTGATTTGTGTAATCAATACAGTGCATATTAGATGCAAGGGTATTTTTGGGATTTTGATAAAAAAAATTTGAAAATCGCTCTAAATGAAGAAAAGTCTGCTCTAGAAATAGCATCACTTTTTTTAGATATTAAACGCTCTATATAAATTAGTCTGTATCAATTGAATGACTAATATAGTAAAAAAAATGGGCCGTTAACGCTGGATTGTAGGGCAGATTTGGGCTGGCTTAACTTGATGCGGCCCATTAATTTGTTTGATGCCATGCCACGTGTTGATGGATGCTTTGAGGCTTGATATACCACACTCTCAACTTGAAGCTTGATGCCGCCGCGTGTCAGTTTCTCAGCCCTTCGGCCATCGAGAATTAATATTTAGTAAGAACTAGAAGTTACCTCGTTTCGTTTTCAGTATAAACAAATAATTCATTTTAGAACTATTTCTTTCATATTTCAAGTTTCGAAAAAGTAAAATTTACTAATTTTAAAAATATTAAGTTTTAACATTTTTGAATAGTCAATCTTTATATTTTGAATTTTGAATTTTGGGACAACATGAAATTTATCTTTTGAATACTAATGTTTATTATTTTGAAAAATATAATAAGTCGCTTTGATTAAATATTCGCACATATAGTTTACTAATTTATTGGTTAATTTTATAATGTATTAAATTATGAGTGTGCGATAATTTCTTATATGATAAATTTAATATTTGCTACTATTTATTATACATGACTAGAATTTACCCTCATTTCATTTCAGCATGTACATTTTTATTGTGTTTGCTTGAATAGAGAATTATTGGTGAATATTCTCTTGAAATATAAAAAAAAGAATGATACTCACTTCAATAGGACATATGGGAAATTATAAGAAAAAATGAATTATATAGTTTCATACATGACAAAAGTCTGTCACGGACACACACACACACACAAAAAAAATAATAATAATAAATTAATCTGTTTGATTTACTAATTTTCCTCCCCCCAAATTCTAGCATCCAAGGGAGTCCCCAAAAGAAATCACATCACTCTCTTTTGGGACCGTTGAATGGGGTGATGTGGTGCGATACAGACCGTTCGATCGTTTAGAGTTTCTGATATTTTATGACGGTTTCTGTGTAGTATCTGTGTAGTTAGATGGTGTCAGAATATGATTGGTCGAAATTCGGTGTTCTGCGTTCTATCCTGATTTAGTGTGAAATGTCAAATCAAATATAATTTATTATTTTGAAAACTAAACTGTGTAACTTATGTGTTGTGAGTTATAATATCAATAACCACCGTGCTACACATAATTCATTCCTAAATAATAATAATATTTTTTTTTAAATAATGATTTATCAACAAAAAAAAAAAAATGGGTCACATGTCACTCTCTTTATCTCTCTCCCTCAAATAAAAATAATAATAATTTCCAAAATAAAAAAAAAGGCGGGGCCCTCTTTCTCTCTCTCAAATAATTAAAAAAATAAATAAATAATTCATTTTTAAAAAAAAAATGTGGGTTCCATGTGTCTTTCTCTCTCTCAGGTAATTTTTTCCCAACGTTTTATTTCAAAATATGATTTTTTTAGTAGCTCATTTTTTTGTGAAAAAATGAAAAATAGAACAAGGATGATGAGATCTTTTATTCAGGATCTCAATTGTCATATTTTCGAATGCACCATTATGTTTTATCATAATGACTTTCAATATCTCGTGTCTTCAATCGACTGGATTGAATATCACAATGTCAGATGACATTATGACTCGTTCCTAAATAAAAATAAAAATAAAATAATAATTTATTAAAAAAATGCGGGTCTCATGTGTCTCTCCTTTTATCTCTCCCTCAAGTAAATAAAAAAAAATAGATTAATAATTAAAAAAAACGTGGGCTCTCTCTTTTCTCTCCCTAAATAATTAAAAAAAAAAAAGAAAATAAATAAATCATTTTTCAAAAAAAAAGAATGTAGGCTCCATGTGTGTGACTCTCTCTAAGTTATTTTTTCCTAACGTTTTCTTTCAAAATATGATTTTTCAATAGCTCAATTTAAAAAAAAAATGAAAAATATAACAAGGATGATGAAATCTTTCATTCAAGACCCCAATTGTTATATTTTCGAACACACCATTATGTTTTCTTAAAAATAATTTATATAAATTTTTTATGATTATTAATTGATAAAATAAATTTAATGTGTTAATTATTAAACAATAAAAATTACAAAAACAACGCGAAAATTCTACTAGTCATGCTAGTAGTATAAAAAATACTAATCTTTCTTGCCCACGGGTCGACCTGTGAGCCCCTCAAAAAAACCAAATCCGACGGCTTCAAAATTTCTTCGTATCCTCATATCTTCTCCAGACACTACCGCTTCTTCAGTTGGCCTCTCTTTCACCGTCTCTCTCTAATTCGCTTCTTTTTCTTCTCATCTGAATAACCGAGATTCTTCCCCAGTTGTATTTAGAAAACTCAGTACGTCCTTTTCGAGATTTCGACGCAGCTGCTACAGTGAATCCGCACAGCCTTTGCACTGCAGGCGTTCACTCTTCATTAGATTGAACAGAAATATTAGAGATTATTACTCGAATCATTAGATCCATCTGTTGCTTTGTTCCATTTCCATCCAAAATCAGAATATTGAAATGGAAAATATGCAAGGAAGTTCCTGTCTTTTCCCTAATTTCCCTTTGTTTGACTCTTTTAAAAAAAATCATAATACACCCAAATTATAATTGAACAGAAATATTTCAACGCCAGCAAGTATTTACTAATTTTACCTTCTTTATTCAATATATATATATATATATATATATATATATATATATATATATATATATATATATATATATTTTATCAGGTTTGTGTACTTTTACTGTACATTCAGTATGTAATTCATTTAAGTAATTCAGTTTGTTCATTTCACTGTACATTTAATTCTGCTCCAAAAAAATAGTATTACTTCTCCTTCTGGCCTGTAGGATTCATTCAGCTTATTAGAAAAAGTTTTAGATCAAATCACTCCTAAAAGACTGAAAGTAATTTGCAATTTTTGGTTTAACAAACTAAATTGATTTGTTATGCATAAAGAAGTAATATATATTTTGAGTCGAATAAAGAAGTAATATTATTTATTCTTTGTATGCTATTAATCAAATCTTTTGAAAATCAACAAATTAAGCAGGGTTGTATATTGTGCATGCGAACTATAATTCTCATTTTATGTCTTTCAGGTTCAATTGAGTGCTCTGAAAAGATACAACAGGAGCAGCTTTTGAACACACTTCATATATAAGTAGAATAGTACATATATACGGTTTCTTCTTCTAATGGTTCCAGCAGGTATTTAATTTATTCTTCAAAATCATGATGTTATTATAGTAACTTTTTCTATTTCTCTCTAAATATTTTTTTTCATTTAGGCATATGCACAAATTCATCTGTAATCAATCAGGAAACAAGAATACAAAGGAGTGTGTTAATGCCTATAAAAGTATGTTTTTAATCCTCTGATTTAACATTTCTATCGGTAATTTATCTTACGGGTTCGTTTATTTGGTAAATTTCAGGAAAGTGTGGGCAACGACAAACCGACATTGATCAAGATAAAGAATTTGGAAGGGAACATAAAGAAAATGGGAAAACGACCGATGCGAAGATGAAACAACAAAAATGTAATTCAAAAAGGAAAGAATGTCAATTACGGAGTCAGGCCTTTAAGATAATTTTGTTTTTTCAATTGAACTACTATTCAGATGACTATTAAAAAAACTACTTTTGAGATAATAACTGCAATTGATATAACTTATCCGCATAATTTTGGTAAGAGTTGTTGGCAAACAAGTTTTGTGATGTTTTGATGTGTGTAATCTTGAAGGTGGTCGAACTAGAATAATCCATTATGGATTTCATATCTACTGAACGGTTGTGATTTTGAGAGGCTCACAAGTCGACACGATGGCAAGAAAGAAAGAAGTACATTTTTTTTATACTACTAGTATAGTATAATGTCAAATATTATCATGAGAAGAAAGAAGTACATTTTTTTTTGTGCATGATTTATTTTGATTAATATATAACGATTCAAAATATTATAGAAATCTTTGAGTCGCTTCATACTACTTCCACAATGAAGTCACGGCTCATTTCTTGGTGAGATGTGTAAGATAGCATATGATATTTTGTATACCGATTCGGCTGGGGTAATATGGAAAAAGAAGTCACTTAACTCGGTTAATAATTTCATAACAGGCCATGAATATAGTTTATTATGGGCCTTAAATGAAAGAGCCCAACGCATAAGACTCCATTAAACTAAACAACGTCGGCCTTTCTCTCTCAGTTTCTCTTCCTTCCTTTCTGTTTACATCTCTCTTTCTATTTCTTTCCTTCTCTCTTAGCTAGAAACAAAAGAGTGCGCGCCATGGGGAAAGACAAGAAGCAAGGCAGTGCTCCGAGCGAGCATGTCTTCTTCCTCCGCCAGCGCCTCCACGAATCTCTCTCCCTCGGTCTCAAGTATGAAGTACCCCTCTCTTTAGATTTTTGAATGAAATTTCGAGTTCAATTATGCAATTTCTTCAATTGGGGTTATGTTGGTTTGGTTGGTTTGATGCGTTGATTGTTGTTATAACTAATTGTTTATGAGAATCGGAAAGTAATATTGTGTTGGGCGTGAATTACATTGGGCAGGTATAATGGAGAGCAAGAGATGAAGTGGGTTTGTGTGGATGCAGGAATTGATTCACAGGCTCTCAAAAAAATTGATTCTTTTATCAATTCCTTAACTTTCTCTCTCTCTCAAAATCCCTTAATAAAGGTCCCACAAATTTTTACAATTATTTGATCAATTTTAGTTCAATTCAAATAAAAAACTTAAGTCTTATTAATTATAATTTTTTTTAGGAGTCTATATCAGAAATTGTGGCGGCTCTAACTGGAATTCTCCAGTCAAAAAATATCGCCACATTAAATGCCTCAATAGAAGCCTCATCAAACTTGGTCCGCAAAATTCGTACAAATATTCGTGAATTTCCTATATTAAACATCATTTCTTCTCTCTCTAACCTTCTCTCTCTAAACCAACTCTCGCCGGTCACGAAACATTCATGCGTGACCGCATTAAATGTCATATTGACAAATTTGGGCATATCAAATCAAGCGAAAATTGGGGAGATTTTGGAGAGGGATAATTTGATTGGGTTTATTTCGATTGAATCGCAAGGTTTTTATAAAATGGAATATTTTGTGGAATTGGTGGATTTATTAAGGGTGGTTATGTCGAAATGGCCTGAATTGAGATTTAGGGTTTGGAGCGATGAAAAATTAATGAAGAAATTAGAGGAGAAATGTGATTATAAAGAGATGAATATTTCTACTAATGTTTTGAAGCTTTGTTCTTCTTTAGGTACCAGTGTGTTTAGATATTTTGTATTAATTTCAAATATATATTTTTTTTTCTTTGAAACTTGACTTAAAAACTGATTATATCAGCTTTATGCAGCCATGGAGCAAAAAGCATGCTTCACAACAAATCATTTATTTCTGAAGTCATTAAATGCTTAGAGAAGCATAATCATATTTCCGTCAAAATTCAATCTTTCAAGCTCTTACGCCATTTAATGGTAATAAAAAAAATAAACATCTTATTACTTTTCATTTCATTAATCATATTAATTTTACAAATTTTAAAAATTATTCTTTTTTTTATTTTCAGAAATCTAAAGAGGGTTTCTCTCTTCTAATTAATTCACATTGTGAGACTCTTATACAAGAGATAATTAATGCAATGCGTATTTTTTACGCATTAAATGATCCTTCAAAGCAAATTCCGTTGCTTCTAGAAGCTTCCCGTACCGCTCTTGTACTCGTTTCCCGTACCGGACCCCACCACAAGCAATTTTGGTCCAAAAATATTGGCCAAATTATACACGATATTATTTTAAGAAAACACGGATATAATAACGGTAATAGTAATAATAATAAGAGGAGTGTACTGGTTAATAACGGACTGAGTGAGTTGCGTAAGTTAGTTTGGGACATTTTTGCGTATTTGGCGGTTTATTGTGAGGAAGAGAATTTCGAGGGGCAATTTCGTAATTTTGAAGTTCTTATATCTTGTGCTTGGTACGTACATTTTATCATAAATAATCCATTCCTAATTTTATTTACTTAAATTATTTAAATACTAATTAAACCTAATTTGAAAACTAACATTTCAATTATTTAAATTATTGAAAATATTTAAATTATTTTTAACCCTAACAAAATTATTTATTGCTATTTTACTTATTTTTAATTATACTTAACCCTAACTGAATTGTAATTGTTTTTATTATTTTATTTATTTTAATTATTTTACCTAACTAAATTTTAATTATTTTATTTCTATTTTAATAATAATAATTATTATTATTTATTATTATTATTATTATTATTATTATTATTATTATTATTATTATTATTATTATTATTATCAACAGTACATGGGCAGCAAATGCAATGGCAAGACGATTCTCCCCGATCTCCCCCGGAATCCTCGCGCTCGACGATCCAGTGTGCAGAACAGTTCTACTAATGCTCATTTCCCCCTGCAATTATTTCCCCCGCAATTCCCTCCACAATCTCTCCCACCACCTAGATCCCTTCCACGATTCCATCTCCAGTTTCATTTCACGCTTCCTCCATTCTACGCAATCCAGTTGCGAGACTAACTCAGTGCCTGATTGCGAAACTGTTGTTGATTTGGCCAATTTGGCGTGTTTGTCCTTTCTGGAGGGGTATAGAGAGGTAATTTTGACGAAGAATGGGGTTGAGGTATTGTGGAGGTTCGTTGAGAGGAGGTGTCAGAGCGAGATTCTTGTGAGGAGAGAGAAAATCTCGTCTTATTTGGATAATATTTATGAGGGGGCGAGTTGTTGCTGCACGAATAATGATAATAATTCGTTGAATGAGTGGGAAGGAAAAGATTTGACTCTGTTGTATGCTTTGATATGTCTTTCGAAACTATTGGAGTTCTCCAGTTGTAATAAGCCTCCTGATTCGACGGTCAGAATTCTTCGTAATATTATAAGTAACGATAAATTTGCTGAGGGGCCCAAAATGTATTGTAAGTATAATTTAAGTTTATCTGGTTTGCACGGGTCTCAAAGCGGGACGGATGGAAGGATTATGAAATTATTTGATATGAAAGAATTTGCTGATGTCACATTATTATTTTCGGACGGCTATTCATTTGACGTGCACGGTGTTATTTTAATTACTAGATGTCCCAAATTATTGCCCCCAAATTCAGAATTTCCGTCAGAAAATAACCCAAAGATGATCGTCAAAATGTCGGACCGTGTGGATAGACAGGCCTTAGGCAAGGTTCTGGAATATATTTATTCAGGATTTATTGAGATTAATAATTTGGATGACGGATTAATTAAGAAGATTAAGTTAATTGCAAAGAATTGCGGGCTGGAGTCGTTGTTGGAGATGGTTAACAAAGATCGGCCTAAATGGGGTTCTTCTTGTGGGGAACGTTTTGATTTGAGTGGGGCTCTTGAGCCAGCTGGATTCCCTTTTTCGTAAGTTTTTTATATTTATTTTAATTAATTTTAGGGAAATTTGCAAAAGAAGTCCCTGCAATATGCCGAAATTGAAAAAGGTGGGTTTTTCATTGCGATTTCCAATAATTAATGCAGTTTGTTTTTTTAGTTTTCGAAAAATTCATGGCTGTTTTGCAAATTATTTTAGAGTGTAGAGTAGTTAACTTGACCAGAAACATAGATAATTATGTTCTTTTTTTTTTGGTTAATTTGTGTTTATTTAGGGTTGTTTAGTATTAAGTTGATTTTGTAAAATGAAATATTGCAGGGATGTGATTTTAGAAGCGAAATCAGACGAAATAATGGAATGCAAGTACAGATCTTGCCAGCTGGCGACGCCACATATACATGCGCATAAAATAATATTATGCTTGGGTTGCGATTATTTACGCGCATTGTTTCGTTCGGGCATGCATGAGAGGTAATCTTGTGTTTAGTTATTTAATGTATTTACAGCTAATTTCAACTGTTGGAGCCAATTAATATAGGGAAATTTGCAAAAATGCCTCTGTATTGTGCTTAAATTGCAAAAAAGCCCCTCCATTATAGAAAGTGCAAGAAAAGTCTTTTTATTCTTTAGGAAATTGCAGAAAGGTTCAAATTAATATTTTTTTAATAAAATTTATTTTATTTCATTTCGAGAGTTAACCAAATGTTAAGGGCTTTTTTTGTATTTTTCTAAATAACAGAGGAATTTTTTTTCAATTTCCAGTAGTAGAGGTATTTTTTTGCAATTTAAGCCTAAATTCATTGTTCTTTGTTTTTTGCAGATTTATCTAATATAAATCAAACTGATAATTAAAAAATATCTCTTTCTTTCTCTCTCTTGCAGTTTGAGCGGTACAATAAAAGTACCAATACGATACAATGCTCTCTTAAAACTAGCCGACATTTTCTACTCCAACAAACCCCCAAAACTGAACACAGACTGCAAATTCAAGAGTTTGACCGATTCACAAAAGTCAACCGAACTACAATCCCTCATCGAGCTCTCTTCCCTCGCGCAATACTGGTGCTGGGAGGAAATTGCGGAGGAAGTAACGAATTCCGTGGTGGATTGCATTGCGCGCAATTCTGTTGATGAGAGGGGTTGTTTGAGGGCGATTGGGTTCGCGAAGGAGTTGGGGCAGTGGGGGATTGTGGAAGGAGGGGTGAGATGGTTGGCTCCGAAATATCCGAAATTGCGGGGCGGTGGAATTGAGGGGGTTGGGGAGGAGGTTATGGAGATGTTAAGAGTGGAGTATGTGAGGTTGTTGTAGAGTGAATTGGTGAGGTGGGATGATTGATTATAAATTGGATTGTTGTAGTTTTATGTATCATGAAATGTGCCTTTTAGTTTGAGGGTTTGCCTTATCATGGTATTCTTCCTTGGTCGGATAAATATTTAATTAACTGTTGATATATTGCCATTGTGACTTGAGTGTATAATTGTATTTGATCATGTTCCCTTGTTGTTTCGGCCCTAAACAAGGCCAGAATAGTCTCAAATTTCCAATTTTTGGATGCCTCATGAAGTGAGTCACAGAAATAAGTATCACATCCAAAAAAATCTCATAGCTACTTGAAGTATTATTTTGGAAACAGAACATGGAGCTGAATTATCGGCCGTGCAAACACGAAGGTACTGTAGCACGACTGATCATAACGGCACTATAGATATACTTGTTTTATATATTGTTTTCTCATTTTATATATTGTTTTCACTTTTTATATATTATTTTTTTACTTTTATATACTGTTTTCCTATTTTATATAATATTTTCACTTTTTATGTATATACTATTATTAGAAAATAAATTATATATACTGGTATGTGTATATGTTGTTATTAGAAAAATAAATTATATATATTGTTATTGGAATCCGTCGTGATCCGTCATGCCCTAAGACGTCGTGCTCTATCAGATCCCTAATTAGATCGTAGCGTTTGAATGGTACATATGTGAACTAAGATCTTCTACTAGGGGCCACATATTTAATATTTTGATGGTAAGGAATCTATATAAATAACTAATCAAGGTTGCAAATTTTTTTTGTGTGGAAAAGCCTGCCAATTGAATTAAAAAAAGAGAGAGTATCCTATGGAGGGAGTTGTTTAGTAATAGTAACTCAATATTTATTTTTGGTTAAGAACATGGTAAATCAGACTAGGATTCAGCTTTTTTAGTTCCAAAAAAAAATGCAATGTATAAAATTAAAAATTAAGCAAACTTATGTTGTACATATATTTATATAATTACACTGTTAAAATATATTGTAATGAATTATATATTTTTTATTAACAATAAATTTAAAAAGAAGTATAGGAAACTTCTCTTTTTTTGATAAATAAAAAGAAGTCTTCTTGTTTTATATTAAAACACCATCTAATTTCCAAGTCTTCTCCAAGGTCAGCCCTACTTTTCTGACTTGCTGTGTGGAGGTGAAGACCTGACCAAGTCTCCAGCTCTTGAGATTCAATTATAGCGAGAGAGAGGAAAATACTCTTATTTCCAACTACAAATTACAAGATGTGTTAGAACTATAGATATTCTCCCTCATTTTTTTCAGAACTATATATTAATTCTCAGAGATAGAGAGTGGGGAGGTGTGGCAAGGCATGAGATCTATGCATCGTGGTTCATTTTTCGGGTTAGTCTCTTCTAGCTCATTCAATCATATTTTCTTTGCTATGTTTCATGTTATTGGATATGAAACAAAAATAGATAATAAGGTGCTTTCGAAGTTTTGTTGTTACTTATTTCACTATTAACTAGGTAAAACATTGCTTTGTTTCATGACGATATTATCAATATTATTTAAAATTTTCTGGGGTTAGATTATGATTTTTAGTTTTCTTAATTATTTAATAAGATTTACAAGATGTTTCTGTTTTCTAGAATTTGCACGGTGTTTTATATGTTGACATAAAAATAATTTTATATCTTCAAAGTATATAATTTCAATCCGTCGTTATAGAGTCGCTACAGTACTCCGGCATCATTTCCAATTTTCCATCTTAAGATTATAGTTTACATGTGAAATTATGTCTTCAATAATATTGTTGTTTCATTATGATAATTTAAAGTCGATTCATATAAGAGCATAATGGAAGTTTCAAATATAAACATGTATCAAACACATAATTATGCATTAAATTAGATATGGACCGGAATCCAATATTTTCGAATGAGAGACGTGCCAATTTCCTGTAAACCCGACCGGGTGAACGGGGTTGTTATATAGTAACAACTAACAAGTATTAGAGATCTGACTTAAAACAATTTAAATGCAGTTTACTAAAATACATAAAAGAAGAGAGTAAGTTACAAAACAGAGAAAAGAAAAGAAAGCAAATAATCAACTCTGGCTTAGAGGAAAGGACATTTTTAAGACTTCTAAAAACTGAAGGTATTTTCGGCCCAATGAGTCTGGGCCGTGTTCATATCAAGAATTTGATATTTGCATGCGTTCCCTGCTACCTCCGGCCTTGTTTGTGTACCCCCACACATCCATGGAATCCAATGAATACCGTGACTTTCTAGTATCAACTACATATTATTTTTGGTATATGCTATTCATATTCACTATACATACTAATATGCTATATAATGATTTATTATAGTCATATAACACGATATAAAATGCATATCTCAGTCTACTGACTTACGTACAGACGGTTCAACATAAACAATATAACATTCACATCACATATAATTTTTTTGAGAGAATCACGTGCGATTATATGTTTTATTCTCTTTACGGTGGTTCACATGTTCTTCCTAAATTTTTAATAAATCATGCTAAACGAGAGATACGAATCCCTCATTTATATAATGATGGAGTTAGTATCATATCACTAAATTATCCTAGTTGTAGTCACACCACATATAGTTATTATCTATGCATATCATTTGTGTTATGTTCATTCAACACTCACCTAAATAAATTTTAAATATCATTTATATTAATGATACAATAAACCTCTTTGAAACTCCCAAATAATTGTATCCAAAAAAGGCAAACCCATCAAATTATGTTCATATGGTGGCCTTATTAGAAAGTACACATAATTAAACTTCCTCTTCAAATTAGCTCAATTTTTATGTATAACTTTTTTGAATGATTTATGTATAAATTTTTAATGGTTTATTTTTTGCCTTTCAACTACTCAATTCTTTTTTACCAGCTTTATTTTAGTGCAATTGTTATCATTAAGGAGATCATTCAAGAGTTAAGGGTTTGATTCATGCTGAGAGCTATGTAAGGTAGAGTTTTTAGGAGGGATATGGGAGGGGGTTTAATTAGGATTTAGTGTTAGTATGAAATGTGCATATGTGCGTGTGAGCCTACGGGCCATGTCAAAAAATATTCCTTTTTTTAATATCTCAGCTTAAATATTTATGGTTCTGTTAATTTTGACATATAAGCAATCATATGGTAACTTTTTATATATTTCCCTACACGTGTTAAGTAATATTCCATCTGACACAATTTTTGTGACAAAAATACTCCCAATAATTTTTTTTGTAAATTATGTTAAATTTTATTCAATAAAAGATAATAAAAAATCAATAATATAATATTTTATATCATAACGTTTCATTATATTTTATTGTGATATTATTTTCCAACATATGAGTTTATTTTATGTTTTTATATTATATAAATTTCGTGAAATATGATTTTAACTTATGATTTGCGATTTTATATTACATTATATTTTTATATTATTTAGTGAAATATATTATCATAGAATACTTTTTATATTAGATAAAATGTAAAACAATTTATAAAAAAAGTTTGATGAAGGTATTTTGGTTCAAAAATGTATTGAATGGTGAAATAATAAAAATCCACAGTTACATTTTAAATCCAAAAGATAAGAGATTTTAATAATTATTGAGAACTAGTAAAATTAGAGGATTTTTTTGTAATTGTCCCTTTTTTGTTAGAGAAATTTTTCAAAACCCCCCTAACTTTTTACAAATTATAAAAAGAGACCGACTTTTAACCTCCCACAAATTGGGGCTCCCTAGCTCCCAACCAACGAGCGAGCGCCATGTGTCACAAAATTGGGAGTCATTTAAAAATCATCGGGTCTCCCGATTAAATGAACTCCGGAGCTCCCATATTTGCTGAAATATTAGGAGCTCCCAACATGGCTCCTACGAAATTAAATATATAATTATTTTTTTTTAGCTCCCTCTCGGCTCCTACTAAATTTCTCATATAAGTTATATTGTTGGGAATATAAATGTATATGATTTAGAACATAAGGTATCTTTGATGGTATTATACCCTAGGCCAAAGTGTTTGTGACTTAGGTTGACGGATTGAATTAACAAATATTATATTTATTCTAAGATATTTCATATAATATGTGCGTATACGTTATTTTAATATAATTAAAAGATCAAATTATCTAGAAGAGTCTAGATGATGGCATATGGATAATAATGAGTGATGTTATACACATCTCTTGGTGTGAAAAGACATAACTTTTCACCTCTATATAAGAATATAAAGGGCTCCAAAATTCTGAAGAACACATCATTCTCTCTCTCATTATTTCTCATTCTCTTCTCTTTTGTGAGACAAAAGAAAGAAAATATCATTTCTCATTTGTATGACAAAATTATGAAATTGTGTTTTCCTTTTCGTATGACAAAAATGAAATGGTGCAATTATATGAGAGAAATTACATATCTTTTGTGAGACAAAATAAGAAGAACAAAAATGAGTCTTTCTTGTGTAAGAGAAGAACAAGTTACTAGCATATATATTGTTTTTCTTCCCGTTTTAAGAAATTTGCTCGTGTGGATACCGGTAGAGGCAAGCTACTAATTAAAAATATTCAAGTTCATGAGCGGCTCCCAATTTTGGCTTTCATTCTATTGGGAGCTTCTAGATTCTCTCAAAGATTATCTTACTTTTCTAAATATTATCAACAAAAAAGCTAAACATTTCTTATATTTTAAAAAATGACCATTTTATCCTCCACAATTTTATTTTCTTTTTCTTTCTTGTAAATGGTTATATTGAAAAAATGCCATATTATATTGAAAAAAATATTTTTTACAAATACTTACAATAAAATAAAATAAACTCAAATCTTAAAATTAGAATAAATAAACGTTTTTTGAATAAAATAATTTATTAAAAATTATATTAAAAAATTATTGTTCAAAATAATTTTCAATTTTCTACGATTTTAATAAAAAAACAAACTATTTTATTTTTGTTACCATTTTGTATATATTCATAAAAGATTTTTTTTTTCAGTACGATGTGGCAGATTTTATAATAAAAGAAACAAGAAAATGAAGCTATAATATAATCATGAGAGTAAAATGGTCATTTTTAGAACACGGTATATTGTTGATATACACCTCCAGTTAAACAGCTCCATACCAACTATCACCTCCAGTTATTATATAAAACCGGAGAGAAGCAGTTGAGAGCTCAGTAACCAAAAGGAGGAAGAAGACAGCGGTAATTAAACGAATAGTATCCTGAAATAGGAAAATTTAATTAATCAAACAGTTGAATTACACTTCCAAAAAGACGAAGCCACTCCGAAACTTCCTTCGCTGTAAGATTTGAAAATGGTTGTATTGGTAAAGAATGAAATAAAATTAAATTAAAAGAATGATTCAACTGACACGTATTGTTAATTTTTTATTAAATGATTATTTTATAAATGTTTATATACTTTTTCTTGGATGAAATAGAATATTACCTATAATGGGTACTGCGCTCTCAACTGCTTCTCTCTGGTTTTATTTAACTGGAGGTGATAGTTGGTATTGAGCTGTTTAACTATAAAGGTTACTACGGAGAAATTTCTTCATTTCATTAGTCTCATCCTCTAAATTTGGATTAATATCTTATCACATAAAAAAACCATAAAGTGAGTTAAAATGTATATTATTATGAATATACGGTATATTATTAGAAATATAATTGTATAATATTTAGAATCTAATGTATATTGATTTGAATATAAAGTTATAAATAGAAACCAAAATAAAACTATAAAACTTTGAAATGAAAGATATGAGAATTCTGGAGCCAACAATATGAACCGGTTGAAACTTTTGGCTAAAATATATTATAGCGACTAGGAGCTAATGAACAATATTCAAGTTCATGAGCGACTTCCAATTTTGGCTTTCATTATATTGAGAGCCACTAAAAACTAAATAAGATGGGAGATTCAAATCTTTTTCCTCATAAAAATTCCTAACTTTATAGATTCCCTTAAAAAACCCTCGGACTTTCTAGATTCTCTTACTTTTCTAAATATTACCAACAAAAAAGCTAAACATTTCTTATATTTTCAAAAATGATCATTTTACCCTCCACAATTTTATTTTCTTTTTCTTTCTTGTAAATGGTTATATTGAAAAAATGTCATATTATATTGAAAAAAATATTTTTTACAAATACGTACAATAAAATAAAATAAACTCAAATCTTAAAATTAGAATAAATAAACTAGCATGTTTTTTGAATAAAATAATTTATTAAAAATTATATAAAAAAATTGTTGTTCAAAATAATTTTTAATTTTCTACAATTTTATTAAAAAAACAAACTATTTTATTTTTTTCTACCATTTTGTATATATTCGTAAAAGATTTTTTTATTCAGTACGATGTGGCAGATTTTATAATAAAAAAGAAAAAGAAAATTAAGCTATAATATAATCATGAGAGTAAAATGGTCATTTTTAAAATACAAGCAAAAGATTAGGTGGTTTTTGATGGTATTGGAAAAAGTTAGAGGTGTTTTGAGAGAGCTTAATAAAATATGGAATCTTCAAGAGAATCAACAAAATTAGAGTTTTTTTTTATAATTTCCAGAAAATTTAGGGGATTTTAAAAATTCCTTTTTGAATGGAAGTATGGAACTGTCGGTCTTTGTCCTGATTCTGAATCCCTGATGTGGATGGTTTTGCGGCTTGCTTTATTATTTATCTCCAACATTCTTTATGATGACCAAGCATATTAAATGCACAATCATTGTACTCTGATTCAATGAGACGAGGTAGTGGATGTTATATATGTACTTCAGCATTATGATATATTACTTTAGCAAAAGAATTACACACACAAATGCACATGGATATGGCCATTTCTATCATCTCGTGCTTGAAAACAGGCCAAGTGGGAGGCATCCACGTGAGACTATTGGTTATCATGTTTGACAAGAAACATAATATAATAATTAACTAATAACTAGAAAGCGTCAGTATCGAGATTTCAGCATCATTCATTCTTACAACAACAACAATTTGGCACGTCCGTTTACTCCAACAACGTACGACAACATGTAAAACACAATTTCATGTTATATTAAGAAATTCTCTTAATAACATCACGATAAGATAACATGTAAAAATACTATTTACCATTTTACCATTTTTTACATAATAATTTTCTTAAATAAGCACGACTAGTATATAAAGAGAAGAAGATAATATTGAAAACAAGTACAAGAAGATGATGACTTCAGAGAATGGAGACTGAAGAAAAGGAGAGAGGACAAAATAGAAGATATGTTGTGCTCACTGAAAATTAAAATAAGAGAAACCCTTATTCTTTGCAATTTAACCAAATTGTAGAAGTTCAAATTAATGATTTGGTTCATCCCTGCAAACAAAATTAAATTCTTGTGTCCTCGGGCAATCTTTCTAAAAAACCTTATATTTCTTGTCTCCTTCCCCACCAAATCAAAGGTAAAAGAATGACTCTTATTTTTGAAGGTAAAAAGATTGACTTACTCTTGAGACTCTTATATGTTGAGCCCTAAACCGCTCGCATCTTGCTGTAGGATCGCCACTGACCAGCATATACTCAAAGCTCTATGTTTCTTTCTCACGAAATTTACTCAGAAAGAAATTTTATGTAGATATTGAGAAAGAAAACGCACTTCATATTGAGAGGAAGCGAGAATGACAAGAATCTACCAATAGTTGTGAGGAAGAAAACACACTTCATATCGCTCAAATAACAAATCAAATCACTAACGTAAAAAGTTTCAAAACAAAAGGAAAACATACAATTTATTTCCTTCAAGAAGAAAAGGAAAACATACAAAAAAACCATTTTCATTCAACCAAACAAAAAGAAAAAGATACAAGGCATTTAAGCTAAAGTGTGTTGGTAACAATCGTCTAATGCATACAACAAAAAACAATCGTCTAACGGATACAACACCAACACACTTGTAAGGCCTATATCTTGAAATCTAAGTACTAATCATTGCAAACAGATATTTTGAACTTTAAGCTCTCTTAAATTAGTAAGAATTTAAATAAGCAAATTTTCAACCTTCTTCATCATATATTCAAGTTCGTTTGCAAATTTAAGCGCCCCAGCTATGATCGTTGTCACCATCAGGAAGTTTGTCACAGCAGTAGCAAACCTTGGAGATCTATTGACCACATTAGAAAGCATGACTATGGCCAATCCGCAGATAATCAGTGTGTATCCAAATAAGATCTGTGGATTACCTTCCCCCTCTTGGACCCATGCCTCATAACAAAATCGTGCTCCGTGAACAACGATGCCCAAACCGCCTGTCCATATTTTCCTTCTTAGTTCAATGAGTTGATTGGCCATGAATGCTTGATTGTTTTTGTTTGAGGACAGGGAGAAGTATTGTGAAGAAGAGAGATTTGGAAGCCGGAGAAGAAAGAAGAGTTATGGAGGGTGAAAAGAAGAAATAAGAAGAAATATATCGAGATTAGAGGTGGCAAATGGTTTTATCTCCTTCTGTTAATGAGTCAAACTTTAGAACCAAATCAAAAAATGAACATTGATATTAAAAATTTATTATGTATTAGATATTAAACATTTATTATATAGAAATTGCTATAAAATATTGTTTGCTATTTTTAATTATATATTAAATATGTTAACCTTATTTTATAAATTTTATTATTACTAATAAATTTTCTAAGTATATATATTCTTATTTCATAGATATCCCGTACATATTCGAAAAATATTTGTAAAGTGACACGCCACCTAATCAAAAAAGAAAGTTCCTTCTTTCTTTAATCTCACAATCTTTGTATTATTTCTAATTTCACTTCTCAAGTAGAAGTTGTCATAAAACTTTTATTTTATTTTATTTTATTAAATGAAAACGTAGTAAGCAAATTGCTTACTACCTTCAAAAAAAAAAAAAAAAAATAGAAAGTTCCATCTCAAAAAAGAACTATGCAAAGAAGCAAAATATTGTTTATTCCTTCTTTTAACCTGATTTCAAAAAGAACTATGCAAAGCCAGTTGCATCTCAAAAATGAACTATGCAAAGCCAGTTCCATCTCAAAAAAGAACTATGCAAAGCCAGTTCCATCAAAAAAACATATGCAACAGCCAGTGCAACCTTTTCTTGCAAGGAAAATTCATATAAACTCTTTTAACTTTTTGAAAATGTTATAATCCAAAATACATTTATTTAGGATAACTTGAGGTATAATCCAAATACATGCTCTATTAGAGTTAGTTGTTTAAAAAAACTTTTTTTTTTGTTGTTTATTCCAAAAAAAAACTTTTTGTTGTTTTATGAATAAAATAAATAACTAAATTAAGTACAAATTTTAAATGTGAAATATAAGGTGAAAGTGGAATTCAAAGAAGACACGTCTCTACGTATTATGGATATTTTAAAAGAATAGGAGTATAAAGCCTGTTGAAATTTGTGCGTTGCCTGAATAAAATATTGCCAGTGATGGCACCTCACAAGTTATTTCTCTTGACCAATGGTTTTATTTTTTCCCCGATGGAACTTCGAACTTAACCAAATGAGTTTTCTTTCTGACTTTCTAATGTATCTTAATTAATCTGGCCGTGGCGACATTTAATTATGGAAAATTATGTCAGATAAAGGACCCGCCGATGTCGGCATATTTCTCTCTTGATGAACTAATTAACACACCGCGCGATCTCAACTAGTTAATTACTAGGGATCCAAATATGTTTTTCCCTCATGACAAACTAGCGCGATTTGCGCCAAATTTCTAAAGCATTATTCAAAATATCATTTTACATTAGTTACTTAAGATTACAACAACAATATTATATTCAAATGTCAGAGAATGTCCCAGTATTATAATTGCTATGTGATTGACTATGATGCCGAAAAAAAATATTTCATCAAGCAGCACTTATTCTAGAATCCAGAATGTTCCTTTATTTTCAACATTATTATCTGATTGACTAAAGGTGCAGAAAAAAATTATTCCATCAAGCTCTTATGCTATTTAATGGTAATAAAAAAATAAACATCTTATTTCTTTCCATTTATTTATATCATATTTATTTTCCAATATTTTAAACAATATTTTTTTTTTATTTCCAGAAATCTAAAGAAGGATTCTCTCTTTTAATTAACACGCATTGTGAGACTCTTATAAATGAAATAATTAACTTCATGCGTATTTTTTACGCATTAAATGAGTCTTCAAAGCAAAATTTCATTGCTTCTAGAAACTTTCCGTATCTGGTACTCACTTCCCTTACTGGGCCCCACCACAAGCATTTTTGGTCCAAAAATATTAGTCAAATTATACACGATATTATTTTGAGAAAATACGGAACCAATAATAATAATAATAATAATAATAATAATAATAATAATAATAATAATAAGAGGAGTTTAGTGGTTAATAATGGATTGACTGAGGTGAGTAAATTAGTTTGGGACATTTTTGACTATCTAGCGGTTTATTGCGAGGAAGAGAATTTCGAGGGGCAATTTCATAATTATGAAGTTCTTATATCTTGCAAATTTCAGCATGCCTATAAAAGCATTTATTGAACAATCAGCATCATATAATCTTATGTGAATTTAAAAATATTTTTAGACTTTATAATAGTCTTCATAAGTGGAGAAAATGATCGATAGCACAACGTGAGTATAACCGTCAAAATCATACCACTAATATAAAGATATATAATTAAAATTAAATAACTTTGGCTATGACTTTATAGTCATGTCAAATGACAAATACATATAAATCATAATGAGGCTTCACTGTCGATTATAAAATTTGATCCCAATTAAAAGAGAGACTCAGATAAGTTTACTTCTTTTGTAAACTTGAAATATTAAATATAAAATTATACTTCAACAGATTAAGATCATTAATATAATAAAATTGTTATTTAATAGTAATTATTATTATTATTTAACACAAAATTTGGGCCAATTTTTTTTTCTGTTGAAATTAAGCAACAACGCTTTTAATATTTCGGTTAGTGTATATTGTTCAATGGGTGATTAATGCCCCCATTTAATTCAAATAAAAATTCACTTTAATTTGATCCACAATGATCAGGCAATTAAAATATTGTTTATAAGATTTTCATTGACTACGACAATAGTCAAGTCAAAATTTATTTTGATGAGTCATAAGTTGACTGTTATGTGATTTTGTATGGGCGAATGTTTAATCAGATGAAAGCCAATGATTTATATCTGAATAAGAAACCAAATTATGGTTGAATGGTAATCTAAAGCAAATAAACTTAGCCAATTATATACGGCCATAATAAGGCAACATTGTATACTTATCTTATTTATAAGTTAAATTTTAAGACTAATAAATATGTATATAGTCAATATATAAAAACAGATCTGAAAAAATTATGCCAACATAATTATGTAGCAAATATAATTGGACAAATCTAAAATTGCGTAGAAAGCAAATAGGCAATATTTTGCATAATTCACATATTAGCTCATCTATAAAATTGCACGCCAAATTTGGCAGTAGCTATGAACTTTGTGAAAACAAAATTTGTTGCTAATAATTATAATTCGTCTAATAAGTTGAATATACATATCATTCTGTCTTTAGACTATTGTATAAGATCAGATATCTCTTTATGTCTAAACAACGAATCTGTCAAAATATCGGTCTTATGGATTTCATGTAGTATATAAATTGTACATCTATTGAAGTATCAAGACCAACAAAATTAATTGAAATTTACAGATCCAGTTTTAGATTCCAAAAGATCGATGCTAAATTGCAGAACAACCTCTTAAAATATTACTTATTAATCTACCTTTAGAGTGTTGGTTATATTTCATAAATAAACCAAATAATTATATATATATATTTATATATAAATAAAATAAATAATAAATTAATTATTGAGAATAAGTAGAAAAGTAATTTATGTAAACGAGAACAAGCCTGATGTAGCCGTGCGATTGTGTCGCGACTGCTCTAAGAGTATATTACGTTCTTTTTTTCCAGGAATACCGTTGATTCCACTTCCAAGGTTCTATACCACGAATTAAATCTAGAGTCCAATCCGATAGCACAGTCGCGGAGAGGATGACGTTCACTTCGAAAGAAATTAAGCTGTGCACCGATCGTTGAGAATTGAAAGATGAAATTTTCGATTTTTAGGTTGAATTGAGAGGGAAAGGCAGAGAGCTCTTTGGAAGAGAATTGGAATTGTTTATTCTATTTTATTTTCTGGTGAGAGGAAATCTGTATATCTCTCTTACCAAATCCACCCGTATATCAATTGATAAAAAACGAGTACCATATTCATTAATTATGGCAATGGATTTAAATAACTCTTATTCATTCTCTCCTTAATTGCATTTCCATATTTAACAGTGAATATACCACTAAAATATTTAAGTTATATTTAAGTTTTGAAATTTAAGTTGTATAATGTAAATAACAAATAATACAAATAATTTGTTCGTGGTGGGATCAAATTAATTTGTTTGTATAGCCTCTCTAAATTACTAGAGATCTCCAGTTTTAAGTCTCCTGATTCGATAGTTAGAATTCTTCATAATATTTTAAACAACAACAAATTTGAAAAGGAACCCAAATCGTATTGTAAATATATTTTGAGCCTTTTTTGCTTGCACGGATCTCAAACTGGGACGCATAGGAGGATTAGTAACTTATTTGATATGAAAGAATTCGCTGATGTCACAATATTATTTTCGGACAGCTATTTGTTCGATGTGCATGGAGTTATTTTATCTCCAAATGCCCCAAACTAATACCCCAAATTCAGAATTTCCGTCAGAAAATTACTCTAAAATGATTGTCAAAATGTCGGACCGGGTGGACAGAGAGGCTTTGGGCAGGGTTCTGGAATATATTTATTCAGGGTTTATTCAGATCAATAATTTGGACGTATGGATTAATTAAGAAGATTAAGTTAATCATGAAGAATTGCGAGTTGGAATCGTTGTTGGAGATGGTTAATAAAGAGAGGCCGAAATGGGGATCTTCTTGTGGACCTTGTTTTGATTTGACTGGGGCTCTTGAGCGAGCTGGATTTCCTTTTTCGTAAGTCTTTTTTTAATTTATTTTAATTAACTTTTGGAAATTTCTGGAAGTGCCAATGCAATATGATGAAATAATACAAGGGCTATTTTGCAATTTTGGATTAATTAAGCCTGAAATTTTAACATATTCTTCCCTACTTAAAAAAACATCCAACTAAAAAAAACAAATTAATAATCTAAAAAATGTTTATATATTTCTTGCAGTATTTCAGGTCCAATAAAAGTACCAATACGATACAATGCTCTCTTAAAACTAGCCGACATTTTCTACTCCAACAAACCCCCAAAACTGAACACAGACTGCAAATTCAAGAGTTTGACCGATTCACAAAAGTCAACCGAACTACAATCCCTCATCGAGCTCTCTTCCCTCGCGCAATACTGGTGCTGGGAGGAAATTGCGGAGGAAGTAACGAATTCCGTGGTGGATTGCATTGCGCGCAATTCTGTTGATGAGAGGGGTTGTTTGAGGGCGATTGGGTTCGCGAAGGAGTTGGGGCAGTGGGGGATTGTGGAAGGAGGGGTGAGATGGTTGGCTCCGAAATATCCGAAATTGCGGGGCGGTGGAATTGAGGGGGTTGGGGAGGAGGTTATGGAGATGTTGAGGGTCGAGTATGTGAGGTTGTTGTAGAGTGAATTGGTGAGGTGGAGTTTTTGTAAATATTGAGTGGATTAGTGAAGTAATTCTTGATTATAAATTGGATTGTTGTAGTTTTATGTACCATGAAATGTGCCTTTTAGTTTTAAGGGTTTGGAATTGGCTTATCATGGTATTCTTTCTTCAGTTTTAAGGGTTTGGAATTGGCTTATCATATTATTCTTTCTTCACAGTTTAAATATTTAATTAAATGTTGATATATTGCGTTGTGACTTGTGAGTTGTATAATTGCATTTGATTAAGTTAGCTTTTTGTTTCGGCCCTAAACAAGGCTGGAAAGTCTCAATTTCCAAATTTTTGGATGGTTCACGGCGTCACGGAAATAAGTATCAGTCCCAAAAAATCTCATTAGTAACCTACTTGAAGCACTGTTTTGAAAACAGAACATGGAGCTGAATTATTGGCTGTGGCATCTATTAATTAGATTTGGGCGTTTGAATTGTCAAGATATGTGAACTCACCTACTACTAGGAGCCACATATAAATATTTTGATGGTAAGGTATTTGTATAAATAACTAAACTAGGAGCTGAATTATTGCCTGCCAATTGAATTTTCAGAAAAAAAGAGAATCCTATGAAGGGAATTGTTTAGTACCTCAAATATATTTTAGGTTATGAAAAATCAGACTTTGATTCAGCTTTATTTTTAGTTAAAAGAAATACAATGTATAAAATTAAAAAGTAAGGAGCAGTTATGTACAATATATATATTTATATAATTACACTTTAAATTATAATATATTTCATAATTTTTTTTAATTAACAATAAATTTAAAAATAAGGAAATTTCTCCAAGGTCAACACCGTCTGCTTCTCTCCTTACTGTGTGCCTGTGTGGAGGGAAAGACCTAATCAAGTCTCGAGCTCCTAATATTCCATTAGAGAGAGAGAGAGAGAGAGAGAGTGGAAAATGCTCTCTCATTTCCAACTACAAATTATGCATGGTGGTTCATTTTTCAGGTTAGTCACTCTCTTCTAGCTCATTAAATCATATTTTCTTTGCTACGTTTTATGCTATTGGATATGAATAAAAAATAGATAATAAGATACTTTCAAAGTTTTGTTGTTACATATTTCAATATCAGGTAGGGGAAAATCTTGCTTTGTTTCAGGACGATATTATATATATTTTTTACAATTTTGTGGAGTTATATTATGTTTTTAAGTTAAATTAATTTTATAGAATTTACATGATATTTTTTGTTTTCGGGGAAATGCAGGGCGTTTCATATTGTTGGCACAAAAATAATTCTATATCTTAAATTTAATTTGGCATATGCTAGAATATGTCTTGAATAATATTGTGGTTTCATTATAATAATGGGGTTTCATTAAGTTAAATTTGCAAAAAAGCCCCTACGTTATGCCTTAATTGCAAAAAAAAACCCTGCCTTATTGGAAATTGCAAAAAAGCCCCTGCATTATTGTTAAAATTGCAAGAAAGCCCCTACCGTTATATTGAAGCTAACGCCGTTAGTTTCAATAGTTTAATCACTTTAAAATTATTTTTTAAATGATAATTAACATTCTTGTAGAAAAAGTATTTTAAAAATAATTATGAAAAAGTATTTTTTTAATATTTAAAAACATAAATATTATTTTTCAGTAAATTGTTTTATTAAAAATATATGTTCCCGAAACAAAAGTTTTTCTGAAACAAAATTTTTTTCAATAACAAAAATTTTTTCGATTTTTTTCTTAAAAATAGATTTAAAAATATTTTTTAAGAAATATAATTTTTAGATAAAATGTTAATTAATATTTAAAACAAATAATTTTGAAGTGATTAAACAACTGAAACTAACGGTGTTAACTTCAATCTAACGGTAGGGGTTTTTTTGCAATTTAAGCAATAATGTAGGGGCTTTTTTGCAATTTCCAATAAGGCAGGGGCTTTTTTGCAAATTTTCCTATAATAATTTAAAGTTATTAGATTCATATAAGAGCATAATGGAAGTTTTAATTAGATATGGGCCGATTCCAATATTTTCCAATGACATATGTGCCAATTTTCTATAAACCCGACTGGCTAACTGCGTTGTTACGTAGTAACAACTAGTAGGGAGCTGATTTGGCAATCTAAATGAAGTTTACTAAAATAGTTGTATGGGATTCGGAAGACGCGGGTTTGATTCCCACAGACCTTAAAACAAATACAAAAAAGAACAGAGTAAGTAATAAAAAGGGAGAAAAAGCAAAGAATCAGCTCAAGCTTAGAGAAAAGAAGAGGAGAGGGGAATTAGAATTACAAATCAAATTAATTTTGTACTCTCTTCATATAATTTATATCAACAGTAGAGTCCTTAAGTTGTTTCTTCCAACTAATTCAAAACAGAATAAGCTCCAAATAAATTGAAGAAAGTGCAAATTAGGCTTGAGCTTTTTCTTAAATTGAATTTGGATATAAAAAATATATTATGTATTATTTGTTCCTATTATTTATGATAGAAAACTAATTACTGAAAATGATAAATATGTACTAAAAAAAGTAATGAATATGATCATAATAAATGATGTTAAGATAGATATTTTCGTAAAGTAAAAATTAATCTGCCCTCAACCATTAGGACCCCCAATAGTCCCACCCTTTTATGAGCTGTTAACAGATACATATATCCTTAGATATACGATTAAGAGATGTAACAGTTGTATTACGATTTCGTGGTGTAACATGCAGGCCCCATTCTCTGAGACAAGTGGAATCTCACAACAGATTACATACAATATTTTAAAACGAAAAATAAAAACAGGACAAATGTTTTAGAAATTCTATCTCACGTTACTCAATTATTATTTTATTGAAAATAACTTGTAAAAATTATGCAAGACAAGTATGCAGTGAAATGTATGTTCGGTTGGGTTTTGTTGAATTCGCTCAATTCTGATATCGTCATAAGAAATTTCTCACCATTGTCGGCATAAGAAATTCCACCTTTCTCCATATTGGGTTGGTCAAGAAGAAAAAATTGAATACGATGGATACACGCGCCTATTTATAAAAAGTAAAAATTCAAATTTCAACCGTATGGATGTAATATATATGTTATGAATATGTTGTGGATTAATTTTCACGGGAATTAGAATAATATATCATTGCCATCATGTATCATCAAACTATTATTCCGATATATGTTTTGAATAGTGCTGCATATTTTTGATGATATATGATGGCAATGTTATAATATTCTGATTTTTGTGAAAATTAATCTCCAACATATTTATAACATATATATAACATCCGTACGGTTGAAATTTTTATTATTATTTTTTTAATACAAATTTTGGGTGTGGCAAAAAAACGTATGTTGTGCATACGTATGTTGTTTAGTCACATCCTATATATATATATATATATATATATATATATATATTGATGGTGTTATGCCATAGGCCAAAATGTTTGTGATCTAGATGATGGATTGTAATAACAAATATAATATTTATTCTAAGATATTTCATATAATATGTGCGTATAGGTTATTTTAATATAATTAAAATAGACCTTGAATATGCAATTCAGTTTTATGCCATCAAAGTGCGTGACTTTGATAGTAAAACTATAAAGTGTTGTGAATGCTATTCTAAATCATCCCTGGTCATTTATAGGATATTTGTGGAGACAAATATACTTGCGGATACATATAAATATATATTTATATACAAGCTATAAATGTACACCAGTATATTAGTTGACTGATGATTATGTTTTACTGATCATGGATAAATATTTATCAAGTCATTAACATAGGTATATGTTAGAGACCATATACTTGGATCGACCCGCCATAAGAATGCTACATGTTTTACGTCATTAGCGATTCTTGTAACATAAAGTATTTATAGTCCTTTGACCCGAGATTGTCTCGGTTCCCAACATGAGTAATTTTATACTTTAATATAATCTAACACTTGCCTTTAACCGGGTGGTCATAACGGTTATGATTAGGTATACAATGAATCATGTAGAGGGATGAGTGCAATCAAGATGAGATTTGTTCCTCTCATAAATGAGAGAGATATTTTTAGGCCTCTTGATGAATTGAACTAAAGAAATGTATGGCCATACTCAAATGAATTAATAAGAGTTATTAATGTCATTTGTTCTTGTTCAGTTTAATTTGAGATCAAGAAATATTATTCGATTAATATAAGGATGGCGTATTACATGCCTTATGATCGATATAGATATCGCGTGACAAAGGGACTAAATACGTGATTGTTGATTAGGTAAATCGGATCACCGATATTCACTTAAATTGGGTAGTCATGATGGCTTGCTAGAGTCCGCTCATGATTTATAGGCTGTCAAGTCTATTGCCAACATTAGGTGAACCTACAGGGTAACACACAAAGAACAAACTGAAACGGGCGCAGAAAATCCTAGCGACTTATATGATGAGTTGCATAAGAATGTCACAAAATGTATTGTCATCTTATGTGATAAGATGTGATAAGATGTGATATATATGTATAGACTATGAGCACAAAAGATCATGTAATCTAGAAGAGTCTAGATGATGGCATATGGATAATGATGAGTGATGTCATACACATCTTTTAGTGTGAAGAGACATGACTCTTCACCTCTATATAAGGACATAGAGAGCTCCAAATTCATAAGACCAAATCATTCTCTCTCTCATTATTTCTCATTCTCTTTTGTGAGACAAAAGAGAGAAAATATACTATTTTCTAATTTGTATGACAAAATTATGAAAGGGTGCTTTCCTTTTTGTATGACAAAAATGAAAGAGTGCGATTATATGAGAGGAATTATATACATCTTTTGTGAGATAAAATAAGAAGAGTTTTCTTATGCAAGAGGAGAACAAGCTACTAGCATATATATTGTTCTTCTTCCCGTTTTAAGAAGTTTGTTCGTGTGGACACCGGTAGAGGCGTTCGTACTTTCGGCGCTTGTGATCTATTCGGCCTAAGAAGATGAGAACGGTTTGTTGAGAGTTTTGGTGGAGACCGATTGTGTGTGCGGTAGATGACTTCCGCACGATCCGACCTAGACGGCCTAGACGGACGTAAAATCGGTTAGGACGATAACCGGTTTAGAGACGCATGGACAACACACATGGTTTGAGCGTCACGAATTAAGCGTAATCCGAAAGGTATCTTTAAGATTTATTTCTTTGATTTAACCGATACGCACGGATCCTCGGATTGGTTTTGGACGAAATTTTTTGTTTTCCGCTGCGTTATGCACGTCTAAAACCCAACAGTGGTATCAGAGCCAGGTTGGTGTTTCGGTTAAATTGAGTGGGCATATATGTGATATATACTATTTAGATACTATTTATAATTATAGGACTTGCATATAGAGTAGTGAAGTGTTGAATATTCTTAATAGAAAAGATGCGATTAATGGATATGATCCAAGAGTTGCATCCAAAGAATGCGACCAATGGATATGACCAAAGGATGTGATCCAAAAGTTATGTTCAAGAGATGCGATCAAAAGATGCGATGAATAGATGTGATCCAGAAGTTGTGTCCAAAAGTTGCCGCCAAGGGATACGATCCAAAGGTTGCGTCCAACTGTTGCATCCAATAGTTGCGACCAAGAAATATGATCCAAAGGTCACGACCAAGGATTGTGTCTAAAAGGTGCGACCAAGGAATGCGATCCAAAAGTTGAGTCCAAGAGTTGCGACCAAAGGGTGTGACTAAAGGGTGTGACCAACGGATACGATCCAAATGTCACATCCATAAGGTTGCGACGAATGGGTGCGACCAAAAGGTGCGACTAACGGGTGTGACCAAGGGATGCGATTCAAATGTCACATCCAAAAGACGCGACGAAAGGTTGCGACCAACGGATGCGACCAAAGGGTGCGACCAAAAGGTGCGACTAACGGGTGTGACTAAGGGATGCGATTCAAACGTCACATCCAAAAGACGCGACGAAAGGTTGCGACTAACAGATGCGACCAAAGGGTGCGACCAAAAGGTGCGACTAACGGGTGTGACCAAGGGATGCGATTCAAATGTCACATCCAAAAGACGCGACGAAAGGTTGCGACCAACGGATGCGACCAAAGGGTGCGACCAGAGGGTGCGACCAAAAGGTGCGACTAACGGGTGTGACCAAGGGATGCGATTCAAATTTCACATCCAAAAGACACGACTAAAGGTTGCGACCAAAGGGTGCGACTAAAGGGTGTGACTAACGGATGCGATCCAAATGTCACGTCCATAAGGTTGCGACGAATGGGTGCGACCAAAAGGTGCGACTAAAGAGTGTGACCAACTGATGCGATCCAAATGTCACGTCCATAAGGTTGCGACAAATGGGTGCGACCAATGGATATGATCCAAATATCACGTCCAATAGGTTGTGACTAACGGTTGCGACCAAGAGGTGCGACCAACGGGTGTAATCGACATGCGCAACTAAGAGGTATGACCGAAAAGGTGCAATCGCAAGAGTTGCGAGCTCTTGAATAGTTGTGTTTTCATGAAAGGGTGCATACCATGAATTGCCTTTTTGAAATGGTGCATGTGATGCATTATTTCATGAAAAGTTGCATGTGATGTATTGAATTCATGAAAAGATGCCTATGATGTATTAATGTGTAGAAAAATGTGTGTTGACAAAGTTGTCCGAGTGTTGACCATGTTGATAGTTGACTGTTGACCCATTGTGTTAACTGTGGACTATGTTGACTGTTGATTGTATTGACTGTTAATTGTTGACAGTTGACTACACTAATTTACCCCTTGACTGTTGACTATTGAATTGGTCAAAAGTTGATCATGACCTAGTCAAAATATTGACCATTGACTGTTGACCTTGTCAAATGTTGATCCTTGACCGAGTCAAATGTTGATCAAATCAAATATTGGTTTTTAACTTGTCAAATGTAGACAATGACGACCGTGCCCCAAATTCGCATTCATATATATATATATATATATATATATATATATATATATATATATATATATATATATATATATATATATATATATATATATATATATATATATATATATTTTTATAAATGGTTAAATAATCGAAACATAATGTGATTATGTTTATATTTGATATTTTTGTTGATACGTGTTGGTATAATGTACGAGTTCATTAGGCATAACACATCCAGCATGGAGATGAAGGAGTTCATCGTCCATCATGAATACATCATTAAGATAACAAGTTCATTTTTAACCACACATCATGGCGATGAAAGAGTTCATCGATTTCTATATATGGAGATAAGATTTTCATATACAATCTAAGAAAAATTTCATGGAGATGAAATATATATTAGGAAATCTTTATGTTAGTTCATAAAGATGAAGGCCATGATATATCATCGTTATTATCTTTATTCTATTGGTACATGTGATGTTCTTTGAAGATTGCATAATAACATATAATATTAAATAAAATCCCTCAAAATAATGTTAAGTCATGAAGTGCCTTCCATAAGTCTAAATCTCTCAATACTCTGATCGACCCTGCATAGGTCATGCCAAAGCTGGGTATGTAGGGGCAATCTTAGGAGGAGAGAATGCGGGAAATGGGAGCCAACATAGGTCATGCCAAAGTTGAGTGTGTTGGGTACTATTTTGCCGATGATTAGACATGGTTTGATTTAACTGGGTTATCAAGTCGGACTTGGGCTCGAGACATACGATAAGATATATACGTCGGGCATGTGATGCTTATCCTATGTTGTTCAAGAGTTGTATGAGATACAATTGAAATTATTTCTACCTAAATAAGTTAAGTTCTGGGCGATGAGCCAAAGCTCACTTAGGACTTAATTGAAATATGGATCTTGTCTCACTATGAAACTTCATGGATTGAAAGTTTCCGAATCAATACGATTGAGGGTTATTGATTTGATTAAAAAATAGTGGGAGCCATTATATGAAATATTTAAAGAATAATAGTCTTTACATATTATTTAATTCGAATAATATATCTATTTATGTCTCACAATAGGTCCTTGAGAAGGACATATAGCATAAGATGCTTATAATCGTTAAAATGAACATGGACAAGTTTTGTCAATAATGTTCTCGTGCTTAAAAAAATCGTAAAGAGTAATCCCAAAGATAAGGGTAAGGTGTTGTCCGAGGCTTCGGCCTTAGGTAAGAAATTAGTATCTTTTGCAGTGAATCGGTTCATTGAAAGAAACCATAATTTCTCAAGAAGATATGAAAAAGGGAATGAAAGGATAGTGTGACTATCACTTCAAGTATTTGTGTTATAGAAATTAACTTGTCTATTTCACATCATGTGTATTAGATACACGATGTGAATCACACATTTATGAAAAAATGTGCTGATAAAGTTGTAGACTATTGAGTAAATATGATGTTAACATATGAGTGACAAATGTAGCAAAAGTTGTTGCATTTTCTCAAGTAACTCATTTATTTACATTGTCTTTTTGGACCTATTGCCGACATAAATAATTGTTATTTAATGTTGACAATAAATTTTGTATTATCTATAGTTCGAGTTTATCTATGAATGATTATTAATTTATTATTGAGAATAATAATTTCACCATACACAAATGTCAATTTTCTTTGGAAATGTTCCAATAGAAAAATTAACTTATGTGTTATATCGAACAAGATAATTATAAGTCTATCTATAACATTAATATTAATAATTTAAATCTAGCATTGTCGCTTGGTCTACTTAAATAAGATGAATATTTATTAAATCCATTAAGATGGATTTTCAAATTCATTTGATTTTGAATCATTTGAAACATGTGTAACTTATTTATTAGACAAGATGACATATACGTCTTTCACAAAGTAAGGTGAAAACAAGTTACTTATTGACTCTCATACATAGTGATGTATGTTCATCAATGAGTGAAGGTGCTAGAGAAAACTACTTCATCGCTTTATTGAAACAATAAATTTGAATATTTTGAAAAGTTTAAAAGTTACAAATAATGAAGTAGAGAATAAAACTTGGCTTCGAAAAATCAAATTTATTTGATGAGATCGAGGAGTCAAGAACCAAGTGTTTGATCATCGTGATAACTATATCGAACTTTATTAGATATAGTTCGATTATGATGAATCAAATATATCTTCTATTTCTTTCGGGATTACGCTCTTATTGCGTTCATACTGAATATAATTCCATCTAAAGCAGTTGTAAAAGACTCCATATGCGATATGGACTAGTAGGTGTATCAAGATTATCTTTTATCAAGATTTGAGGATATGATACTTAATTGAAACAGCATGCATCTAATCGGATTAGTGCTTATTGTGGAATATCCTAAGAAAAGTAAAGGTTATTACTTCTATAATTAATATGAGAACAAAGTGTTTGTTACTCGAAAATTATATCTCTTTGGAAGAAGTGTTTCCAAAAGAATTAGTGGGAGTAAATTTGAAAAGTTGAAATTCCACATACTGACGTAATGCTCGGATGGAAATTAATTCAAATTTCAACTAGTGATTGAGTCTGCAATTAATCAACTAGACTCTCAAGATGTTGAAGAGTCTGAGTATATAACATAAGTGTATTCATGTAGATCTATTAGAATTTATCGTAGGCCCGAAAAATATAGATTTTTCGTATCTAATGATAAATATTTAGTACTCATAGATGATGAGTCCACATTTTACTAATAGACTATGATGAGTCATGGCTCTAATGGTTAGAGACTTTGAAAGTTGAGATGTAATCCATGTCAGACAATCAAGTTTTGAATTTGATTGATCCATCAGATGGAAATACGGTTTTAAAAGAAAGACCGACATGGATAATGTGCAAACATATAATGCATGATTTGTGGTTAAGTTAAACTCATAGTATAGACTATGATAATATTTTTCCAAGTCATCATGCTTATGTATTTCAGAATTTTCTTGGGCATATGTTCATAGTATGACTATAAAAGATGCCAAGTAGATGTCAAGACGTTGTTTCTTAATAGAAACATATGAAAGTATGTATATGATACAACTTGAGAGTTTTGTCTATCCTAAAATTTTGAAAAGAGTTTGCAAGTTGCATAAATTCATTTATGAATTAAAGCAAACATCTCTAGGTGAATATTTATTATTTGATGAAATAACCAAACAGTTTGGTTTTATCAAAAAAAATTAAAGATAAATCTTATGTTGACAAGAAATTCAGTGGGAGCATAATTACATATGATGTGAATTAAGTGTAACAAGCACACATAAGTTTAATCTTAGTGAAAGTCACGAAATAATAATCAAGAGTATGATTATATCATTATATACTTGAGAAGGATAAAGTATTCTTCTTAGATTATGGTGGACATAAAAATATGCAAAGTATTTGCATATGACAATGTTTGAAAATCCATTTAAGAACCCAATCCCTTAAATGATGGTGATCATGTTAGGTCAACTGGTATGCGATACCACATAAATCAATGAGTATGAGATACTTGGTTGATTTGGCCTAGTGCAAGTGGGAGATTGATGGTGTTATGCCATAGGCCAAAATGTTTGTGACCTAGATGATGGATTGTAATAACAAATATAATATTTATTCTAAGATATTTCATATAATATGTGCGTATAGGTTATTTTAATATAATTAAAATAGACCTTGAATATGCAATTCAGTTTTATGCCATCAAAGTGCGTGACTTTGATAGTAAAACTATAAAGTGTTATGAATGCTATTCTAAATCATCCCTGGTCATTTATAGGATATTTGTGGAGACAAATATACTTGCGGATACATATAAATATATATTTATATACAAGCTATAAATGTACACCAGTATATTAGTTGACTGATGATTATGTTTTACTGATCATGGATAAATATTTATCAAGTCATTAACATAGGTATATGTTAGAGACCATATACGGACTGACCCGCCATAAGAATGCTACATGTTTTACGTCATTAGCGATTCTTGTAACATAAAGTATTTATAGTCCTTTGACCTGAGATTGTCTCGGTTCCCAACATGAGTAATTTTATACTTTAATATAATCTAACACTGCCTTTAACCGGGTGGTCATAACGGTTATGATTAGGTATACAATGAATCATGTAGAGGGATGAGTGCAATCAAGATGAGATTTGTTCCTCTCATAAATGAGAGAGATATTTTTAGGCCTCTTGATGAATTGAACTAAAGAAATGTATGGCCATACTCAAATGAATTAATAAGAGTTATTAATGTCATTTGTTCTTGTTCAGTTTAATTTGGGATCAAGAAATATTATTCGATTAATATAAGGATGGCGTATTACATGCCTTATGATCGATATAGATATCGCGTGACAAAGGGACTAAATACGTGATTGTTGATTAGGTAAATCGGATCACCGATATTCACTTAAATTGGGTAGTCATGATGGCTTGCTAGAGTCCGCTCATGATTTATAGACTGTCAAGTCTATTGCCAACATTAGGTGAACCTACAGGGTAACACACAAAGAACAAACTGAAACGGGCGCAGAAAATCCTAGCGACTTATATGATGAGTTGCATAAGAATGTCACAAAATGTATTGTCATCTTATGTGATAAGATGTGATATATATGTATATAAAGACTATGAGCACAAAAGATCATGTAATCTAGAAGAGTCTAGATGATGGCATATGGATAATGATGAGTGATGTCATACACATCTTTTAGTGTGAAGAGACATGACTCTTCACCTCTATATAAGGACATAGAGGGCTCCAAATTCATAAGACCAAATCATTCTCTCTCTCATTATTTCTCATTCTCTTTTGTGAGACAAAAGAGAGAAAATATACTTTCTAATTTATATGACAAAATTATAAAAGGGTGCTTTCCTTTTTGTATGACAAAAATGAAAGAGTGCGATTATATGAGAGGATTATATACATCTTTTGTGAGATAAAATAAGAAGAGTTTTCTTATGCAAGAGGAGAACAAGCTACTAGCATATATATTGTTCTTCTTCCCGTTTTAAGAAGTTTGTTCGTGTGGACACCGGTAGAGGCGTTCGTACTTTCGGCGCTTGTGATCTATTCGGCCTAAGAAGATGAGAACGGTTTGTTGAGAGTTTTGGTGGAGACCGATTGTGTGTGCGGTAGATGACTTCCTCACGATCCGACCTAGACGGCCTAGACTGACGTAAAATCGGTTAGGACGGTAACCGGTTTAGAGACGCATGGACAACACACATGGTTTGAGCGTCACGAATTAAGCATAATCCGAAAGGTATCTTTAAGATTTATTTCTTTGATTTAACCGATACGCACGGATCCTCGGATTGGTTTTGGACGAAATTTTTTGTTTTCCGCTGCGTTATGCACGTCCGAAACCCAACATATATATATATATATATATATATATATATATATATATATATATATATATATATATATATATATATATATATATATATATACATATACATGTATACATATACATATACATATACATATACATATATACATATACATACATATATGTATATACATATACATACATATATGTATATATATATACATACATATATGTATATATATATATATATATATATATATATATATATACGAATTTGGTACAAAAAGAAGCAAGTTATTTGAAGAAATGTAACTCGAA
This sequence comes from Juncus inflexus, assembly GCA_024447665.1. Classification (NCBI taxonomy): domain Eukaryota; kingdom Viridiplantae; phylum Streptophyta; class Magnoliopsida; order Poales; family Juncaceae; genus Juncus; species Juncus inflexus. Next base: position 2,932,062 of record JAJHPC010000011.1, read on the forward strand.
ATATATATATATATATATATACATATACTTGCTTCTTTTTGTACCAAATTCGATATATATATATATATATATATATATATATATATATATATATATATATATATATATATATATATATATATATATATATATATATATATATATATATATATATATATATATATATATATATATATATATATATATATATATATATATATATATATATATATATATATATATATATATATATATTTTTTTTTTTTTTTTCAAATAAATTTAGGGAGGTCTAAAAAAAATCCCTAACTTTTCCGAATATTACAAATAAACCTCTCGAGGTTTTTAATTTACATAAAAAAATATTATCTTTTCAAATATCCCCCTACATTTGAAGGAATTTATGCCTTAGACCAATAAGTTGAACTAGAAATTAGATTATGAGAAAGACATTTATTCACTTCATATATAAATGGGTGTATGAGTGATTAATATATATACACATATATTATATCGATCATGAAAAATACTTTGGGTTCACGTCATCAGAATACGTAATTCTGATAGTAGAATTGTGAACCAACGAATGACATTTTAAATTGTCCCTAGTGATATGAAATATATTTATAGAGAAAAACATATTTTAATTAAGATGCTAAATATGTACACTAGTATATCCGCAGGCTGGATGATCATACTTCTGCTGATCATGGACACGGAGATGTCAAGTCTGGAATATAGATACGTGTTAGAGATCACGTACTGGACTGACCACAGTATGAGAATATGCATGGTACATGTCATTAGTGATTCTCATATGATTGACCAAGATGAGATTTGTTCCACTCGTCATGAGGGAGATATCTTTGGGCTTCATGATGAACTACGACTAAAGTAAATGCATGGTCATGCTCAAAATAGATTAACAAAGAGTTATTAATATCATTTTGAATTTATTCAGTTTAATTCTCGATTAGGAAAGAGACTTTGATCAAACTCAAGAATGACATGTTTTCATCCCTTGCTATTAAGTCATATATCATAGAACAAAAGAAATAATTAAGCATCTATTCAAGATAGGTAAATGATCACTTATTATTTCATTTAACATGATAGTCATGACGCTAATCTAGAGGTCACTCATGACATACGGTCTTTAGAAGATCGTTGATAGCATTAAATGAAAACCTACACGGTCGCACAATGAACTCCACTTATTCGGGAAGAAAATACCTCAAACAGTTATACATGTGATGTATAAATTGGTGAATAATTAAACATTAGATGTTTGATTGTGCAAAACAGCACAGTTCCGTTCGAAACAGACCATGGTCCGTTTTGAATGGAACATATATGGTAAGTGATGTTTCCTTCGCTGCCATGTATATAGTTTTGGAAACACAATCCGTTCGGACTATATTTCCGGTCTGAAAAGAACTGTGTTGGAACTTAGGTTTTCAGTTATGAAAACTGATAATTTTTTCGCCTCTCTCTCTCTCTCTTTCTAGTAGAAATAGAGAGGAAACACCCTCTATTATATACAAAAGACAAGCCTTAGAGGCAGTCATACTCAAAGAAAGAGAGTTTTGTGAGGGTAATTTCGGTAATTATTTCCGGACTCTTCTAGTGGAGTTTGGTTTTTTCGTTCTCTGAAGTTCGCGTGGATACGGGTAGAGGTCCTCTAACTTGAGGACTAGTGAGCGATCATTCTTCATAAATAAGAGAAGCAATGAGATCGTGGAGTCGAGCTTCAGGAACAGGGAAGAGAGGATAGCAAAACGGAAGTTTATTTAGACCTACATCCACTGCTATCTCTCGGATTATTGTTATCCAAGATTAAATTTTAAATACCTATTTTCGTACTTTTATTTCCTTATCGATGATCATAGGGAGGGTTGAGTCAATGTGTTCCGCTGCAGGTATCGTGTATGGACACGGATTCCTCAACAGTGATATCAGAGCGTTCCTTAAGAAAATAATCGTAGATTATATTGAAAGTTTTTTAAATTCTAGGAAAATAATTATTAGGTTTTGAAAAATATTTTTAAAACATCATGGAAATAGTTTAATTTCCTGGAATTTCAAAAATATAGTTTTTCAGAATCTGTTGTAGAAATAATACTACAAGGAAATTCCAAGACAATTATGTTTAGAACGGAACTTATTATGTTCCGATAGCGCTGGAAATTGTACAAACCCTAATTTTATTTTTCTCAAGGAATTTGAATATAAGTATGAGTCTTAGATCTGTGAATTTATTTTATTTTTCAAATTATTTTTTATCTAATTAATTTATTTTTATTTAATTTTTTTGTATTTATTTATTATTTCTAGCTTTTTAATTATTTTTTTATTTTGTTTAATTTTTGATTTTTTGACGAATTTTTTTATTGAATTAATTTTTAATTTTTTAACTTTTTTAATTACTTTTATTTTCTAAATTTTATTTATTCTAATAAAAAAAATTCTATTAATTAATTTTATTTTTTATATTTTTAACTATTATTATTATTGAACTATTTTTATTTATTTAGTTATTTAGTTACTTTTATTTAATTTCTTTATTTATTAATCAAATTTATTCAATATAGATGAGGATATTTTTGTAATTTTAAAAAAGTTAACCATCAAGTGGATGAAAAAGTAGATTGTTCTCAAATTTGAAAACTAAGGGGGTTATTTGTAGTATTCAAAAAAGTTACGAATTTTTTTGTAAATTTCCCATTTATATTTTATATATATTGTTTTAAAAATTTGGCGGAAAGTGGGTTTACGTATATTCTAATACCGCTCTTTATTTTTATTCTCTATAGCTGTCTCTTTCCCTCAAGTTGATATAATACAGAATTCAATTGGGATCAAATTGTTTATATAGCAAAAACAACATTTAACCTTAATTTGGTTATTGCTATTTTAATTTATTATAAATATCGAAATATCACACAATATTCCCATCAATAACCACACTAATCTAATGACACATTAATGCATATATTATTAACCAAATAGTCAAATTATTTTAAACATATAATTAGAATAGAATTAATATATAATTATTTTACATATAAGACCATCATTGGATTAAGGATCCAATATACATAAAAGCAAACTAAGCTTTTAATTTCTAGCAGCAATTGCCTATCAAAAAAGTCTGCAATGATCCTTAGCCTAACAATATTGCAAAACGCAATAAACACGTAGGTTGTAGATTCAAATTGCATAACTTCAAAACATAAATGTGAGACAAATGAACCCTCTATAATCAATATAAAACCATATCGTAAAAGCATACTGAATATTGTTTAAAAGGGGGGATAAACTATCTAGAGTCGCATAAGCTCCATGCTGAAGATGGAAAACCCACCAAATGCAAGGAAACAAATCCCACAACAGCTAAGAATGGGGAAGAGTAGTCCCATACTTTCCAGCTTCTCCGGTGCTTCGTACTTTAACAGCATCAGGAGTATCCCTGCAATGAAAGCCGAGGCCGAGAAAAGCATGATTATCTTCAAGTTCATATTGGTCTCATCACTTCCTAGATATGCTCCGAAGATATTCATTATTATCCCAAAAGATAGAGTTGTAACCTAGAGAAACAAATTAGTGTACATTAGCGTAAGCGTAAGGAAAGACCAGGTTTAGTATATACGGTTTGTTAGTCTTGGACCCTATGGTGCAGTAGACAATCTAGGTTTCAGCCATCTGTGTACTAATACTGAGTGTGTATGACCATATAATCATGTATGCCTATGTTACACATGGATACCGAAACAAGTACATATAATGATGTATGCTTATGTTACATGGATACCGAAACGAGTAGTATATTTGATAAGATTCTGATACAAATGCCATGATACAACGTCTCTTTCTATATAATAATTTATGTTTCATCCTAACATAAATATCTGTTACATATAATATTTTATGTATCAAACATATTGTTCATATATTAAAAGTATATCTACATTTTATCAGAAAAGTATTTGAAAATATGGACTCGTATAATAAAATATGTAAATATGTTGTATGGAATAATCGACAAGCATTATACGTGTATCAGTAAGATATAACTTAATTTATGAAAAAATCCGGCATAATGTAGGTGCAATGAAACTTCAGATTCAGAACATAATATATCATAAAACCTGTGTAACTAGTTTAACTTGTTAAGGGCAGAAATTGTACCTTCGTAGCAACGCTTGAGACAATTTTCAGCACCTCTTCTTGATAGTTGCCTCGGTTATTTTCACGTGCATTGGTGAAAAAGTTTATGGCCAGCCAAACAAGAATTGTGATTGAAAATGGCAAGAGAACTGCTGGGATATACATTTTCGAGAAAGTCATAGAAACTGCGAGTGCAGCACATGCCAGCAAAATATACAGAAAGCCACATGAAAACTTCATCATCTTGATCAAATATTCTCTTGATGTCGAACTTAAGTGATCCACTCGCATTTGGCAAATAAGGGTTAACATAAGGCTGGATATGAAAGAGAGGAACAGGCAAAAAATCGAGGTTTTCACATATGGATGGTGTGCATGGTTTAAAGCATTTATCCACGAGCCAAAGAGAACGCCGATCAGGCCAGATGATGACAAAGATATAAGCCCTAGATTTAAGTCAGAAAGGCAAGTTATGACCTTCTGTTCCTCTATGTACTTATTTTTCTCCTTGTCAGTTTGTATTTCGTGGTTGGTTTGTGCTCTGAGGTAGAAGTACAAACCTAGGATTACTAGAACGGGCAGAAAAGCAGCAGGTAAGATGTAATAGGATTTGGGAAGGAGAGTAGCTGCGCTAAGTGATGTGAGAATTAGAAAAGTGATAGACACGAAGACGAGGATTTTTGAAGTGGTGCAGTGGATTGGAGTAATGATTGCAGTTCTTGTGGCTAGCATGAAAAAGGCATGAAATAGCGAACAAAACCCTGAGAGAAGGGTTAGAAAGGCAAGGAAGCAGAAGACTGCAAGGTGGTAATTTTGGCCAGGGTCTTTCTGCAAAAATCCAACCGTTATCAATGCACTAAACCCGGTTGTGATTTCAAATGAAGCCAACTCCAGTAGGCATTTTTTTGCTTTTCGTGTTGTTTTCTCTTTATCATCGTCCTTCGTTTGAAGAAAAGAAAAAAGTTAGGATGGTGTAATCAGAATCAACATGATTAAAAACTGATGGAATTTATAGGTTTAGAAGATTGATTAGATCAAAAAGAAGATAAAGAAAAGGCAAAGTATTGTTGTAATTGGGTATGTTTTATTTTGTTCTGTATCCGTGTTGTGAGAAGACCGATTGTAACAAAAAAGAAGGCAAAATAAAAGACTCGATATATGTTCTTCCTCTTCTATGAAGATAAAGATCTAGTCAACTATTAAATTTAAATATACCTTGATGATCTCTTGCACAAGTTCTGCTTGCGAGGATGAGGATTCATCTAGTGTTGTAATATTTGGATTCTGGAACCAAAAATTAGAAAAGAATTAAACAAGAAATTCAGAATTTTCTAAATCGAACAAAAAGCAACTTGTCTTACGGTCTTACCATGTGAAGCCTGTGCGGAAAAGGAAAGTCGTTAGATTGGTTAGTAAATTGTTGCAACTCATGCATGCAGCCATTTATTCAATTTGTTGTCAAAATTTTTAAAATTTTTGCCAAGTCAGATTATGATAACTTTGTTTTTTTTATGAATGCAAGCTTGTTGTGATAAAATTGTCGCCAAGCTATTCCCAAATTATAATTGATTTGCCGCATCATCTGACTTGGCAACAATTTAATCAGATTTAACTATCTAGTTAGCAGATGGAAGTTAAAACCTGAACAAAACAAAAAAAAACTAAAGAAGTTGAAGCGAACAAAAAATTTCAGGGGTTAAATAACAAAGTTCAGAACTGAGGGGCCAAAATGAGACTTGTCCCTTTGGCGCATAGTCCATAGATCCACTTTGAGAAGAACAATTACTTGTTCATTCTGATATGTGTCAATGATCGTTGTTTCTGCTACTTGTGCTATGGCCTCACCGTGTGAGTCCTTTGCGAAATAAAAAAGAAATCATATTTTGTTAGAAAACTTGTTTTACAAAGCAAAAATTCCAAAAACCAAAAGTGTGAATACTATGAGGAAAAGGAAAGAACAAAGCAAAAGCCAAAGAGATATTTAAGATATACGTAAAAATTGAAGTGTCAATATTAGCCAAGGTTTACTGCGACAACTATGAGAATATAATGTTAGTTTTACATATGTGCCTTTGTCTCAAATTATTAATTGTGATCGATAGCATAAAAAGGGGATCAAGCAATTAGGGGGCGCAGTTGGACGGCCGTGTATGGAAATGAATCTCGTGCGTTCTCACCAAGATTTTTTCTCGGTGCTATAGAAGGGAGAGCCCTACCTGAGTAGACGTCACACTAAAATCCATTCAATACACAGATCCCTGCCTCCTATAGCCCAGCCCCAAAACCGAAACCCTAATTTGTTTCCTACATACAAGTATTAACTTTCCAAACATCGTATTAAACTTGATATTTAAATACCTCCATGGTTTCCTCCAGAGGTTTTGCTTGCCCGAATTGAGCCAGTGAAGTATTTGAATTCTGAAAAAATAAGAGGAATTAAATCTATGATATTTGATGCATCTATATTGAGTTTCAATATTTTTTGGGTTTACATACCATTGACTGGGTGAGCACTATCAGCTTCTTCTTCCTGAAATCCTGCAGAATTAAAATAAGAAAATAATTGCATTAGATCAGTACTCAGTAGAAGTGAAGAGCTCAATATTTCAAATCAAAATAAACAAATTCATAATAAAGGATGTTTTACCTGGTTTAATGAAACCTTTTCTTCCGCCTTCTAACCTTCAAAAAGTGACCAAGAGTTCAAGACTGAATCTAGATATATAACTCGTTTTTATGAAAGCAAAAGTGATGGGGAGAGAGGAGAAATAAGTTGTATTTGTAAGTAGATTGGATGACGCGTTTGTGTCGTTTCAGAATCCTATCCTTGTAACGCCCACTAGTAGGAGGGTAAGATTATTTCAAAAATTCTGTCATAGGAAAAGTATGGACTCAGGACATACTTACATGATTTGATTTGTGAAGTATATATATCTCCCATAAACATCTCCCCAGTCTGCCCGTTTATCACAAAAAATAAGCCACATTTATCAGTGATAGGTCACATTTAATTAAAAAAGTGAGTCCTATCTATCTATCAGTGATAAATGACAGATTGAAAGGGCTGTCAGGGCTGTCAGGGGACGTGTATCTAACCCTTTCCCAAATCAATGGACTCACGACATACTTACATGATTTGATTTGTGAAAAGATGGGTAATCTATCTTTCCCAAGATAGATACATGTAATCTATCTTTTTCCAACACTTGGCCACTAGAGCGGTCGATTTCTGACCTTCTTTCACACGTAGCTGGTCCAAAACCCATTGTATGATTGATTGTGTAGACCAAAGAGGAATAAATACAACAAACGGCCATACAAGATGAATTTACGTCGAGCGCGTCCGTATAGAATTGTTCAGATGACGAAGACGCGTTCCCCATTATAATAACTTTGTTTCTACATACAATTGGTACATATGCACTATAACCCTTGAAAAAGTACGGTTTTTTATATGATCCGAGCATAAATGATATTTGATTGGGAGTGATTGGAACAAAAACAACCGGAAACATGGCAACTATTTTTCTGATTTTCTGAAACAAGGATCACTATTGTGGCATGATCCGAATATATACTAAATAAATGAGTTATTATAATATAGTATTTTGACCCACTCATGTGCAAGTATGATATCTATTTTCTGTGTGTATATGTTTCTTTTGTTTGAATGGTACAAAAAAATATTTGTGTTGTGAATTTATATTATTTCAGTGTACATATTTTATATTAAGCTGATATTGTATATCGTCACTTAATCTGATTCATAAAAAAGTGGTTATGATATGGTGCCATATTGAGCTGTTAGTGTTCATAAGTTCAAAATACTTATAAAAGCTTTGTAGAAATTGTTTTTCTTTCTGCACCGAAACGCACTCAATTAATACAAACAAAAAATTAAGGTCGTATTTAAATTATTGCGCAAATGAAAACATGATTGGGAAACTAACATTAATTAAAATTAATGTTCAGATCAACCCTAAAACAACCCATTGCAACCGGCCCAATACTCCAAACAAAATACAATCATTGACGATTATAGCGTCACTTAGCTTTTATTTTGAGCTCTTAGAGTTTATTTATACTAGTATAATGCTTGCGTTTCGCTACGAATATTTAAATTTGTTATTCATTTGAATTTATGTATAAATCTCAATTATAAAAAACCTAAATAATAGTTTGAAATAAATATTGAGTATATAGATAATATATAATAATTATGTTATGTAAGTTGATTATGTTTAAAATTATTTTGAATTATATATCATAAGATATTTTATTCATATATTAATCATTTAAAAATATTTAGTTAGGGGGTGCTATTTATAAATTTTCCTTCCCTTTATGCCAACCTTGGTGGGATTATTGGTTGGACGAGTATATTTCCGCTTGGATACATACAGCGCCGCCTAGTGAGTAGTGCCTATATTTTGGGAACTTGGATCTTTTATGGCAATTGGCATCTAATCTTTATTATCTAATGAAAGAAATTATTTACAGTACATTTATTTATATTCTTCTTCCAATAAATTCCACAAATCACATATTTTATATATTCTACACTAGATGAACTATTAAAAGTAATTAAAATATTATATCACTAACAATAAAATATTAAAAAAATATGTATATAAACGTGCCGTGTCCTGCGTTTTTTTTAAATTGCCGTGTTGTCATGTTCATGTCGTATCGGACACGCACTCATGTTCATGTCCGTACAACATAGATCTTATACATCCAAATTAAATAGTTTATCATATATCATTTCGTTCAATTTTTTTGTTATAAATGCATTGTGCTGGAAAATGATGTGAATTTTATGTCCAATCGAAAATGATATATAGATTAACTCATAGAACTTCTTACTAGATTTTTGAATTTATTTTTTCACGAATATTACTGTATGTTTATTTTCTATATTTGTCCATGCATCTAGCTACATCAGCTAAACTACACTACTTGGTCGGCAAGAACATGTTATCATGAGGAAGCATCTTGGAAACTTCCTGTGGTTCATAGTTTCATAATTAATTATATCATCTTTGACTAAAATAGTAGGTGAGTCACAATCAGTTAATCATGCCTGGCTAAACCAGTCTATTAAAGACATTGATATTGACATGAAACTGTATTTAGTATTCACGATCTAATTTTTGATAACAAATATTTCAGAATATATATTGTTTAAGAAAATACAATTGAAGTATGATAAACAAAAACAGAACTGATAAACACAAAATATATCAAAGAAAATATGAGAAAAAGATTATCTGAGTGTATATTAATTAGTCGCTAAAAGCCAAGCCATAAATTATTCTTAGGCCCATTTGAGTATAACAGCACAGTAATCCAGTTTTGTGGCCCACTTTATTGGGATTGTGATGATGTATTCACTTATGATGTCAGAATATGACGCAACATTTGACATCAGAAGGTTGGCAATTACATACGGCAGCAACCTTCTAGATTTTAAAAAATACTAACAGGTAGGACTTAAAAGATATAAAAGATTTTGAAAACTTTCCCATCTTTTATTTCGGAATAATGCGTGGAATGCCGGAAGCCTGAGAGTTGGAATCTCATAAATAACAAATATGTTGATCAAATAAGTATGAGATTCCCAAGTGAAATACATTACTATTCATATCAAGGATCGGGAAGATCATCTCTAAAGCGAACCATCCGTCATAAGAACACAATATACAGGGGCGGAATCAGACTTCCATCATTGGTTTTGGGGGGGGGACCGAACAATATACAAAATGTACTTAATTTTTTTACGAAATTGTTATAAACATATATGAAATTATTTATTCTGTTGTGGCAGAAAATGATTTTGTTAAAAAAAAATTAATATTGTTATTTTAAAATAATATAATGACTGTATTTTTAAAATTATAATTACTATATAATCAATCATTATAGATATTAGATTTTAAACTTTATAAATAAAAATTCATTTTGTAAATAATTAAATGGTGATGCTTTTGTGCATTTTTTTGATATTTATAGAGTATTTGCTGATATTATAAATTATTATCAGGTGAATTGAATCTATAGAAATATATAAAACATTTATGATTTATAGGCAACGATCGTTACTTTCTTTTGACCAACTTTCAACTATGCAACATTATAAGTCACATAAATTTGGTTTTTTTTTGGTTTAGAGTTTAGGTCTAGCAGGGGTGAAGAGTTATCTCTCACACATTAAGAGACTTGTATGACATTTTTCATCATTTTTCACATGTCATCATTTAGACTCTTCTAGATAATTTGATCTTTTGTGTCAATAGTTTTTATATACATTAGGTGTAATCCTCACTCCGCTTCGGGAATGTATTTTTTATAATAAAGATAAATTTATATATTTAAAGAAAAAAAATGATGTAACCCTCGCTCCACTCCAGGAATATATTTTTCTAATAAAAATAAATTGATATTTGTAAAGCAAAAAAAAAATGATATTAATTTTTTTGAATGAAGACATTTTTGAAATAAAATAAAATAAAATTGATATCTTTAAAGCAAAAAAAAATGATACAAATCCTGGCTCCACTTCGGGGATGTATTTTCCTAATAAAAGATAAATTGATATTTTTACAGCAAAAAAATTGTTATTAAAATTTTTGAAGGGATAATATAAAATTTTCAAAAAAAAAAGAGTATAATTGATATTTTTTTGTGAGGTACAATTTGGAGCAACATAATAAATATATTATATAATTGGAAATAACTTGGGTCTACTTAACAAATCTAACTCCAAAAGAAAACTCTCAACTTTATAAAAAATAACAATTGTCCCACTCTCTTTTAATGTAGAATATTTGATGGCATGTATGGTAATAAAGCTAAAGTTTGAGGGTACTATTTAAAAGACAATTGATGCCACAGTAAATCAGTAAAATAAATTATTATGTAGTGAATTATGTAGTGGGTATTATGTTTATTTGGAAATGACCCGTTATATATTTGGAAGTATAAAACTTGGCACAGAAGATCCCACAAAATGGCACGTGTCACTTGGAGAAAGAAAGTTCATTTTCAACCGTTGTATTTGCTTGGATTGAACGGTTATGATTTGAGAGCCTCATATTTTGACACGTGGCAAAACGATGACCAAGTAGCGAATTGGGTATTTGATATTATGTTTATTTGGAAATGACCCGCTATACATTTAGAAGTATAAAACTTGGCACGAAAGATCCCACGAAATGACACGTGTCACTTGGAGAAAGAAAGTTCATTTTCAACCGTTGGATTTGTTTGGATTGAACGGTTGTGATTTGAGAGCCTCATATTTTAACACGTGGCAACAAATTGTGTATTAAATATTATGTTTATTTGGAAATGACCCGCTATATATTTGGAAGTATAAAACTTGACACAGAAAATCCCACGAAATCTCATATTTTGACAATTGTCAAAAAGATGATTGACTTTTATATATAGTAGTATAATATGTAGCACATCTTATCACAGAAGATTACAATATCTTTTGTGATCATAGTTTTTATATACATATGTATTACATATTATCACATAAGATAACAATATCTTTTGTGACATTACTATACAACTCATCATATAAGTCGCTAGGATTTTCTGCGCCTGTTTACCTAATCAATAATCACATATTTAGTCCCTTTGTCACACAATATCTATATCGATCATAAGGCATGTAATACGTCATTTATATATTAATCGATTAATATTTCTTAATCCCGAATTAAACTGAACAAAATAAATGACATTAATAGCTCTTATAAATTCATTTGACCATGGCCATGTTTTTCAGTTCGATTCATCAAGAGGCCTAAATTAGATATCTCTCTCATTTTTTAGAGGAACAAATCCCGTCTTGATTGCACTCATCTCTCTGGATGATTCATTATATACCTAATCATAACCGTTATGACTACCCGGTTAAGAGATAGTGTTAGATTATGTTAAAGTATATAATCCTCATGTTGGGAACTGAGACAGCCTCGGGTCAAAGGACTATAAATACTTTATGTTACAAGAATCGCTAATGACGTAAAACATGTAGCATTCTTATGGCGGATCAGTCCAGTATATGGTCTCTAACAGATACCCACGTTAATGACTTGATAATTATTTATCTATGATCAGTAAAGCATGATCGTCAGTCAACTAACATACTGACGTACATTTATAGCTTGTCTACAAATATATATTTATTTGTCTCAACAAGTATATTTATCTCCACAAATATCCTATAAATGACCAGTGACGATTTAAAATAGCATTCATAACACTTTATAGTTTTGCTCTCAAATTCACGTACTTTGATGACATAAAGCTGAATTGCATATCCATGATCTATTTTAATTATATTAAAATGGCATATACGCACATATTATACGAAATATCTTAGAATAAATATAATTTTCTTAATTCAATCAAATCAAATTGAAGCCTCCAATCCCATTCATTTTTTTTTTGTTTCTTCATTTTGTTTCCAATTCAATTTCTTTTTCCCTTGTTATCTAATTTAACAATGCATTTTTGTTTCTCTTATTATAATCCATTTATTTCTTGAGAATTTTGAATTTTTTATTCTTAATTTGGTTCTTCTTTTTTTAATTTGGTTATTACTCTTGAATTATTGTTCTCTCTAACAAAAGAGAAAATTTTTACAGTGTTTTGTCACGAAGGTAAATAATTTTTTTTTTTTATATTCAATTTATTGGTGGATTGAGAAACTTTATTAAATATATACTAAATTACGTTTGTCGAAAATTGAACTCATAAGCCTTTGTTATATATAAAAATAGTTTAATCAACTAGTCAGTTAGAATTTTTCTCGTGAGATTTTTGGAGGTTGGGAGCGTCTAGATATGGGGAGAGAGTGGGAGTTTGTCAGATAAGACAAAAATAATCAAAGGGTCTGTATTGATTCTGTTAATTTTTCTTCTTCCGTTAGATTTTAGTTTTATGATTGCAGCACAATTTTGACAATAGGAGATTCAGAACCCTCTCCTATATGTAGTATTGGCTTTATAAGGAGGCAGCCTATCACCTCAACTTCAAAATTTTAAAACAGAAGACAATTCAACTCGTCTTTCCATCTCTTTGGTTTCATTCTCTTTTACTTTACATTATTCTTCGAGTTCCGCTCAAAAATTTCTCTCTCACATTCCTTGAATTTTCCCTTCTTCACAATTACCTCTTTCTCCCCCTCAAACCATAGCAAGCAAGCTAATGGCTAATCAACGGGAGCGTTCGTTCTTGGGTAACGATGGCGGGTCGGCCACGAATCACCTCGACCACAACCAACTAAGAAAGGATCTATGGACATACGGTTTGGCCTTTATTATTGCTGGAGTAAGTGTTTTCATGTCCCAGTCTTTGGTTAGAGAGGTCAATGGTAATCCTCTTGTCTTATGTGAATTCGCACTGATTATCTGCGGATTGGCCATGATCATGATTTCTTTTGCGGTCAATAGATCTCAAAGGATTGCAACTGTTGCGGCAAACTTGATCAAGGTGATCAAAATCGTAAATCAGGCAATAAAAATTGTGAACGAGGCAATAAAAACTGCAAGAATTCTTCAGCATATGTTGTTGAAGGTTCAAAATCTGGTCACAACTTTTACTGAAATAATGAGAGCCTGAGGTTCAAAAATATCTGTTTGCAATGCTTAGTACTTCAATTTTTCAAGCTATACGCCCTAGGCCAGGCCTTAGCCTTACAAGTGTGTTGGAATTGTATCCCAGTAGACAATTGTTACCAACACTTTAGCTATTGTGATATTGGAAGCCTTGTATGTTTTTCTTTTCTTTTTGATTGCATGAAAAAGGGCTTTTTTTGTACATTTTCCCTTTTATTTTGCAATTTTATAGCAGTGATTTGATTTGATATTTGAGTAGCAGTGTGAAATGTGTTTTCTACCTCACAATTATTGGTAGTTTCTTGCTTTCTCCCTAGGAAATGAAATTGGGTTTTATTATTACGCACTCTCAACATCTACCAAAAAAAAAAAAAAACTGAGTACTTTTTGTTCAGTGAATCAGTAGAAGCTTGAATATGCTGGTCCCAGACTCCCACCACTGTAAAATTTGAGAGAGAGAGAGAGTCTATTTTAATCAATAAGAAAACAATAAATGAAATATATCATTTAGAAAAACAACAAGTACATAAGCAGGTCATGTTAATTTGTTAAAAAAGTAAATAATAAGGAAGTACATAAATAATAACGTTTTTTAATTAGGCAAATTATACAAAATTATCCATTGTGTCACTACAATTGAATTAGTATTTGTACCTAATTGCTTGTCGAGTCCTCATGCATGTTTCGAAATTATTTCAACCTACAAAATTTTGAATTGTTCTCCATATATAATTGGTATCTAATCTTCATGTCTATCTGAGCCAGATGCGTTATGTAGTTTATACCCGAAGTTGAAAATGCAAAATTGAAAATTAAGAAAAAGAGACTCAAAAGATCATTATCTTGAAAAATGAGATGCATTAGTTCTCCCTAGTACGACTTAGTCTCTAGTATTCTCGATAAGTTGGCTATTTTGTATGTATTTTTCTTTCCAAATAAAAAGTCTGACGATCTACTTAACAAGTAAACACCTTGCCAACTTTCCTCTTAAGAGTTGGAGGGACTTGACTCCTGTGCTTTAATTAGCATCATTCCAAATTTCAATGTGTGTTTACCATGCAATTTTAACAAATGATAGGATCAAGAATTCTATTTTGTTTGCATGAATGGACCATTGAACTTCTACAATTTGGTTAAATTGCAGAGAACAAGGAATTAGGGTTTTTCTTATTTTAATTTTTAGGCCAAATTTCATATTTACCCTTGCAAAACCTCATAATTTCACATATACCCCTAAAAATGTAAAATATCACCAATATCCCAACAAAATTACTCAAATATCATGGATACCCCCACAAAACCACATATATATAATGAATACCCTTATAAAATTCTTAAAATATTATGAATATCATTGTCATTAATATTCCATCAAAATTTATTACTTAAATAACATATATAATAATTTCATTATTATTAATTACTTTATTGAAAATATAAATTTACTATTATATACTAATATTTTTAATTTTTATTAATTTTTTTTTTGGATAATTCTAAGTTTTTTTTCCCTCAAACATATTCATCTTGAACCTACCATTTATAAATATATATACTAAAAAGAACATAAAATGACTCATTATAAATCCTTACTATATTTATATAGAAAAAAAATAAAAAATAAAACAATAATGCTGATCTTAAAACTGAATATATCATAGGTGCATTCATGATATTTGAGGGGTTGTATGGGTATTTGTGATATTTCACTTTTTGTAGGGGTATACATGAAATTATGAGGTTTTGTAGGGGTATATGTGAAATTTGGCCTAATTTTTAATAAGGTGCATATCTAACTATACTAAAAGATAAGAAGTCAACTAAAGGTACCATTATTTAAATTGTCAATGAGAGCAGCATATCATATCTATTTTGTACCTGTTTCCTTCTCTCCAGTCTCCATTCTCTCCTGTCATCACCTTCTTTCACTTTTTTGAATATTATCTTCTTCTCTTTATGTACTAGCCGTGCTTACTGAAGATAATTATTTTATGTTAAAAATGGTAAATTCTACTTTTACATGTTATAGTGGTGTTAAGATAATGTTTTAATATAACATGCCATTGTGTTCTGCATGTTATCTCGTACGTTGTTCAAGTGTAAACGTTGTTATTTGTAGTATAATTATTATATGAGTGTTTATTTGTTCAGGTCTCACGCTTTCTAGATATTTGTTATCATATAATTATTTTGTTAATTATAGTATAATTATTATATGAGTATTTATTTGGTGGTCAATGACGCTTTCTAGATATTTGTTATCATATAATTATTAAATTTATTATGTTTCGTGCCAAGAAGAATGAGAACCAAAAGGTTCTCATTTGGTTCAAATAGATGCCCTCATGTCCCCACTTTCCCAGTACGAGATGATAGAAATGGTCATATCCATGTGCATTTATGTGAACTGTGGTGTGATTCTTTTGCTAAATTATATCATAACGTTGAAGTAAATACATAACATCCACAAACTCGACGTACTAAATCAGAAGTAAAATGATTGTGCATTTATTATGTCCAGAGGTCATAGAACGCCGCAAAACCATCCACATCAGGGATTCAGGACAGTTCCATTAATAAAAGGGAATTTTCTAAAATCCCCTAAATTTTCTGGAAATTATAAAACGCCTATAATTCTTAAGAATTTCCTATCTTTTTAAGCTCTCTCAAAACACCCCTAACTTTTCCGAATACTATAAAAAAACCCCTAACCTTTTGATTGTATTTTAAAAATGACAATTTTACTCTCATGATTATATTATAGTTTCAATTTCATTTTCTTTTTCTTTTATTATAAACTCTGCCACATCATACTGAAAAATATATTTTTATGAATATATATAAAAAATTAAACAAACTCAAACCCATAATATTGTAAATAAATAGAGTACTAGGTCTTTTTAATAAAATGGTAGAAAATTGAAAATTATTTTGAACAACAAATTTTCTATATAATTTTTTAATAAATTATTTTATTCAAAAAATATAATACTTATTTATTTCTAATTTTAAGAATTGAGTTTATCTTATTTTATTGTAAAAAATATTTCGTCAATATAATATCGCATTTTGGAAAGATAAAATACCATTTATAAGAAAGAAAAAGAAAAAAAATTATGGGATAAAATGATCATTTTTGAAAATATAAGAACGGTTAGGTTTTTTTTATACTATTTAGAAAAGTAAGGGAATTTCTTATAGAATCTAAAAACTCGGGAGCTTTTTGAGGGAATCTAAAAAGTTAGGAATTTTTTATAATTTTCGGAAATTTAGGCGTATTTGAAAAATTTCGCTAATAAAAAAGGACAATTACAAAAAAAATCTTCTAATTTTACCGATTCTAAATAATTTTTAAAAACTCTAATCTTTTGAATTCGCCGAAAAAACTGGCTAATATAAAATAATTTTTATTTATTTCACCATTCAATACATTTTTTGAACCAAAATACCTTCATCAAACTTTTTTCATAAATTGTTTTAAATTTTATTTAATAAAAAATAATATTCTACAATAAAATACTTCACCAAATAATATAAAATACAATGAAGTATAATGTAATATAAAATTGTAAATCATAAAAGAAAATCATATTTCAGAATTTATATAATATAAAAACATAAAAGAAAATCTTATGTTGGAAAAATATCACAATATAATATAATGAAACAATATGATATTTATTGATTTTTTATTATCTTTTATTAAATAAAAATTAACAGAATTTACAAGCAAAATTGCCGGGAGTATCTTTGTCCAAAAAATGGTATTAGATGGAATGTTACTTAAAACATGTAGGGAAATAAATAAGAAGACACCATGATCGCTTATATGTTAAAATTATAACACGTAATTTTTATTTTAGTTAACTCATTGGGTTGTTAGACTTTTTGCTAAATATTGAATTAAATGCACTCAGTGTGATTCGAACTTGGTTCTACCAAACTTAGCGGTGTGTTTTACCGCTTGAGCTAGCAAGCTTTGACAACATATAAATATTTAACTGATACAGAGATTAAAACTTAATTGAATAGCTGAGATATTAAAAAAAGAATGTTTTATACATGGCCGTAGACTTACACACGCACGTACACACACTCACACACTCACTAAATCCTAAATCCATCGTGAAAACTCTACCTTACACAGCTCTTAGCATTAATCAAACCCTTACCTCTTGAATGCTCTGGTAATGGTAACCATTGAACTAAGATAATGCTGGTAAAAAGATGAATTGAATAGTTTAAGGGCAAAAAATAAACCATTAAAAGTTTAAACATAAAATCATTCCAAAAAAATTAAACATAAAAATTGAGCTTTGAATAGGAAGTTTTATTATATGTACTTTCTAATAAGGCTACCACGAACATATGGGTTTTACCTTTTCTGTACACAATTGTTTCGGAGCTTCAAAGAGCTTATTGTATTAATAATCTAAATGATATTTAAAAATTATATAGGTGCATGTTGAATGAACATAACAAAAATGATATGCTTAGATGATAACTATTTGTGTCGTCAATGTTACATTGTTTATGTTGAACCGTCTGGACGTAAGTCAGTAGACTGAGATATGCATTGTATACCGTTTTATATGAACATAATAAATCATGATATAGTACATTAGTATGTATAGTGAATATGAATAGCACACACCAAAAATATTATGTAGTTAATAGAAAGTCATGGCTGTGGGGGTACACAAACAAGGCCGGAGGTAGCAGGGAACGCATGCAAATTCTTGATATGAACACGGCCCAGACTCATTGGGCCGAAAATACCTCCAGTTTTTAGAAGTGTTAAAAATGCCCTTTCCTCTAAGCCAGAGCTGATTATTTGCTTTCTTTTCTTTTCTCTGTTTTATAACTTACTCTCTTCTTTTATGTATTTTAGTAAACTGCATTTAAATTGGCTTAAGTCAGATCTCTAATACTTTTTACTCATTTTTAGTAAACTGCATTTAAAATTTAAATTGGCTTAAGTCAGATCTCTAATACTTTGTTAGTTGTTACTATATTACAGCGCCGTTCACCCGGTCGGGTTGATAGGAAATTGGCACGTATCTCATTCGAAAATATTGGATTCCGGCCCATATCTAATTAAATGCATAATTATGTTTTTGATACATGTTTATATTTGAAACTTCCATTATGCTCTTATATGCATCAAAATGACTTTAAATAATTAAAATGAAACAACAATATTATTGAATACATAATTTCACATGTAAACAATAATTTTAAGATATAAAATTATTTTTATGCCAACATATGAAACACCGTGCAAATTCCGGAAAACAGAAAAACGTAAATCTTATAAAAAATTAAATAAACTAAAAATCATAATCTAACCCTGGAAAATTGTAAATAATATAGATAATATCGCCCCGAAACAAAGCAATGTTTTCCATAGTTAAAGTTAAATAAGGAACAACAAAACTTCGAAAGCACCTTATTATCTATTTTTATTTTATATCCAATAATATGAAACGTAGCAAAGAAAATATGATTGAATGAGCTAGAAGAGAGTGACTAACCTGAAAAATAAACTACCATGCATTGATCTCATGCCTTGCCAAACCTTCCCTCTCTCCATCTCTGAGAATTAATTTCTATAGTTCTAAAACAAATGAGGGATAATATCTATAGTTCTAACAATCTTGCAATTTGTAGTTGGAAATGAGATAGTAGTTTCCTCTCACTCTATAATGGAACCTCAAGAGCTGGAGACTTGGTCAGGTCTTCACCTCCACAGTCCACACAGCAGGTGAGAAGCCTAGGGTTGACCTTGGAGAAGACTTGGAAATTAGATAGTGTTTTAATATAAAACAAGAAGACTTGAGTCTTTTTATTTATTAAAAAAAGAGAAGTTTCCTATCACTTCTTTTCAAATTTATTGTTAACAAAAAATAAACAATTCATTACTATATATTTTAAAAGTGTAATTATATAAATATATATACTACATAAGTTTCCTTAATTTTTAATTTTATACATTGTATTTTTTTTTTTGAACTAAAAAAGCTGAATCCTAATCTGATTTACCATGTTCTTAACCGAAAATAAATATTGAGTTACTAAACAATCCCTCCATAGGATACTTTTTTTTTTTAATTCAATTGGCAGGATTTTCCACAAACAAAAATTTACAATCTTGATTAGTTATTTCTATAGATGCCTTACCATCAAAATTTTAAATATGTGGCCCCTATTAGAAGATCTTAGTTCACATATCTTTTTTGAAGGATGGTCACATACTCACATATCTTGACCATTCAAACGCTATAATCTAATGAAAAGTTGCCACGGCCGATAATTCAGCTCTATGTTCTGTTTCCAAAATAATACTTCAAGTAGTTATGAGATTTTTTTTTTGGGTTGTCAGACTTATTTCCGTGACTTGCTTCACGAGCCATTCAAAAATTGTAAAATGAGACTATTCTGTCCTTGTTTGGGGCCGAAACAACAAGCTAACTTGATCAAATTCAACTATGTACCACTCCAAAATGAAAGATGAATAAAATTAGTAGATGACAGATGGTTTCGGTTCTTCAGTGTAGATTTTCCTTCCATGATTGTGCGAGTTCTCTAATCTCACTCACCAGGATCTTGTGTGGCTTCGATTTCTGAGTGAATATCCTTCTGTTTCTTTTATTCAATTAAATATTCAAACAACGGAAGAAAGAATACCATGATAAGCCAAACCCTTAAACTAAAACGCAATACATAAACAACAACAATCCCCATTTAGAATCAATAATTTACCATCACTCAACCAACTATCTACAATCATCCCACCTCACAAATTCTACAACAACCTCACATACTTGACCCTCAACATCTCCATCACCTCCTCCCCAACCCCCTCAATTGCACCGCCCAGCAATTTCAGATATTTCGGAGCCAAACTCTTCACCCCTCCTTCCACAACCCCCCATTGCTCCAACTCCTTCGCAAACTTTACCACTTCCAAACAACCCCTCTCATCAACAGAATTGCACACAATGCAGTCCACCACAGAATTCGACGCCTCCTCCGCAATTTCCTCCCAGCACCAGTAGTTGGCTAAGAATGAGAGCTCAACGAGGGATTGGAGTTCGGTTGACTTTTGTGAATCGGTCAAACTCTTGAACTTGCAGTCCGTGTTGAGTTTTGGGAGTTTGTTGGAGTAGAAAATGTCGGTTAATTTTAAGAGAGCATTGTATCCTATTGGTACTTTTATTGTACCAGAAATACTGCAAGAAATATTTAAACATTTTTTAGATTATTAATTTGGTTCTTTTTAGTTAGATGTTTTTTAAAGTGTAGGGAAGAATAGGTTAAAATTTCAGGCTTACTTTCGTGCATTCCTAAGTGAAGTAACGCGTGTAAATAATCACAACTGAAGCGTAATATTATTTTATGCGCGCGCGTGTACATGAGGCGTTGCCAGCTGGCAAGATTTATACATGCGTTCTATTTTTTCGTCTGATTTCACTTCTAAAATCACATCCCTACAAAAATATTTCATTTTACAAAATTAACTTAATCAAATGATACTTAACAAATTCAGAATACCTGTTCCCTTTTATTCAATTAAATACCCTAAATAAACACAAATTAAACCAAAAAGAACATAATTATTCATGTTCCTGGTCAAGTTGATTACCCTATAGTTAATATTAAGGGAACTTTGCAAAAAAGCCCCTGCATTATGCCAAAATTGCACTGCATTATTGGAAATCATAAATCATAAATAAAATGAAAGGTTTTCTTTCCAGGATATATATATTTTTTTGCAATATTGGTATAATGTAGGTGCTTTTTGGCAAATTTCCCAAAAAGTAACCAAAATAAATCTAAAAATACTTGCGAAAAAGGAAATCCAGCTGGCCCAAGAGCCAACAAGGATTCCAACCCGCAATTTTTTTGCAATTAACTTAATATTCCTCAATAGATTACAATCCAAATTATTGATCTCAATAAATCCTGAATAAATGTACTCCAGAATCAGGGACGAAACTTAATAGGGACTGGGAGGGGTTATGCCCCCCCAAAATTTTAAAAGCGTAGTATATATTAGTATTTTTTACTGAAGAAATTTTTAAAATA
Source organism: Juncus inflexus (assembly GCA_024447665.1). Taxonomy (NCBI): domain Eukaryota; kingdom Viridiplantae; phylum Streptophyta; class Magnoliopsida; order Poales; family Juncaceae; genus Juncus; species Juncus inflexus. The sequence goes on from JAJHPC010000011.1 coordinate 2,953,928, forward strand.
TATGTATTTTTATATATTTGGCTCCTCCAAAATTTTTGCTAGATGTTAATCAATAGGAAAAATTTTTTTTGGCCCCCTCCAAATAATACCGTCAAGATCCGTCTCTGTCTAGAACCTTGCCTAAAGCCTCTCTGTCCACTCGGTCGGACATTTTGATGATCATTTTTGGGTTTTTTCCGACGAAAATTCTGAATTTGGGGATATTAGTTTGGGGCATGTGGAGATTAGAATAACTCCGTGCACGTCAAATGAATAGCCGTCCCAAAATAACAATGTGATATCAGTGAATTCTTTCATATCAAATGATTTCATAATCGTCCTATCCGTCCCGCTTTGAGGTCCGTGCAGACCATATAAATTTAAAATATACTTACAATAAGATTTGGCCCCCACTGCAAATTTATCGTTACTTATAATATTACGAAGAATAAATGGCTGTAATGGAGATTTTTAGAGATTATCGATCTTTGAAGATTTCTTTTCTTCTTTTTGGATCTCTGAACTAAAATCCAATCGCCATTTGTAAAGTCTGAGTTGTCGGTTTTGTTGTTTTCTTTCACTACTTGAGCATATGATTTTTTGAAAGGTGGAAATTGAGGAGAAAAGATTTCGTGTTGCAGTGGAGACGGAATTGGAAGGGGAGGAGTCTTCGTCTTCTTCTGGGAGATAGTGGAGTCGTCAGTCTTCAGGGGGGGTTCTACTGTCACCACCGGTTTGTCTCCTGCAGCACATCTACCTCGGATGAGTAGCGTTCTTCCAATTGCAGCTCCAGAGAGATGACAATCGTCTTGGAAATCGCCTCAGAAATCGCCTTTTTGGTCGCCTTTTGTTTTGCTCTTTTTACCATCCTTAAACTTTTTGTAACCCCACTGTCACATTTGTGATTTCTACTTTCAGCCAACCAGAGTTGATTCAGAATCTAATATATCAAAATTGTTTGTTTATTACAAAATGACTAAATAATATATTATTTCAATACGATTCACAACATGCCGAATATGCAATCCTATATATATATATATAAAAAAATTGAATGCATATATTTCTTACTTTTCTGATTTCTGAAGGGCCTTATCGTCATTTTCTTGATATGCTCCCTGTAAAATAGAACTTGTTTATTTGCACATCAGTCCCTCTTCATTTGCTATAAGAGTAGTGCATAGAAGCCTTCATAAGTAGAGGTGACAAATGGGTGGGTCGGATAGAGTTCGGTCGTTCGGGTTCGGGTCAGCTAGGGTCGAGTTTCGGGTCGTTGACTTGTTAATATTTTCGGGTCGGGTCGGGTCGGGTATGGTTTGGGTTGGGGTGGGTCGGGTCGGGTTTTCGGGTCAGGTTAGATTTTCGAGATCTAGTTACGCACGGTGTTTTAACTTGTAATTAAATTTTTTTGATTAAATAAATTTTTATCTATTTTCAATTTTGCACAAGTTATAAAAGGAGGTCAATGAGCTCAAAAGTCTCAAATAGAATTTTATGTTTTAGAAATCAATATAATTAATATATTATTTTCTAAAATAATATGTTGACATTATAAGAAACAATATAAGATATTGTAAAATAATATATAATATGGAATTATTATAGCAGGTTGTTCTAGTAAGACGGGGGGCGGCCGTTCGGTCGCCTATGATAGACGGACCAATTGGTCCAAAATGGGTTTGTGCCGCGGGTGTTGAATGATCTACTCTACACAAGTGTGGGCTTACAGGGCTAGGGCTCATCAACCCGGCGCTATCATTTATCTTCAGAGGTCAGCAGAAAATGAAAATAAATGATTATAATATATATGCCACAATAGATCCCTTCGTTTCCACCCAACACAGCAAGTTTTACGCGAGAATATGAAAAAAGAAAAAAGAAAAGAAAAGAAGAATCAACAAAAATATTGTAACGATTGAGATTCGAACCCACTCCTTATCATTTGGCAGAATAACATTCCACCAAACACTCCATACACAATTTTATGTTTAAATAATATTGAGTATCTATAAATACATAATTACTAACCCAGTGACTGCCCTAGCCCAAGGGTTTGCTGGGCTCGCCCCTGGGCCGGGCCTGCTCAGTCTATTTAATTATTTTTTTTAATTTTCAGTTCCAACGAGCTTGAATTGCAATGTACCAATCTTATCCCTCCCCAATTTGTCCTCATATGTCTTTTATACATATTTACTAGTATATATTTTTTTTCATAATTGTACAGAGGTAAGATCTAACAAGTCCAAATGGAAGGTCTTCTTCCATCAGTACAACAAAACATAACGCGCGATCTCAAAACATACATGAAGAATACTTTAATAATCACTTTTGGCCTTCTCATCCCCCTCAACATGTCCAAGCGATATGGCCATTTAAGTGTTGGAGGAGCTTTCGCCATTGCTATCCTTGCTCTAATTGCTGAGCTATCCATAATTTTTCTCATCTGCTGTCTCAAATCCAATGATTCGAATTGCTTCTGTAAAATAAAGGAAAGCTACTATGTCTTCATATACATAACGGACATTCTTCTTGTGATTATTTCATTAGCCCTTCTATATCTCATCAACACGCAATATATCTTTCTTATATTACTTCCCATTCTCATCGTTCTTGTTCTTCATACCCTCTTCCATCATGGTAATAGGATTGGCCATACAAAAGCCGCAACTAGTTACCATCTCCATGACAAAAAATTCAAATTTTTATCTCTCCGATGTAGTAACAGTTTCCGCCTTTGTAGGTTTTGCATTTGCCATTCCTTCCCAATTAGGTCCTACTCAACATAAGGTTGATATCAAGTCCCCAGAGTGTCTCCTTTTCACCACAATCATTATAGGTCTCTTTCTAATGCTTCTAGCCATAGTGCCACAAGCGGTTGGATCTAGTTACAAAAAAGAGTGCAGCGTGAATGTGATGGTAGTATTGAGCCATGCGTTGCTTTTATTTCTAATTTTCACAGGGCTATTGATTGTGGCAGACGTTGTTGGAGGGTTTGTTTAATCCCAATCATCACTCACGGTGTTTTGGGTGGGTGTTTGGGTTTACAAGGCCCTAAGTGATGATTCAGAGCAACTTGTGGCCAGAGAGGACGAGGAGGTAGAGGAGATGGAGGGCGAGGAGGAGGAGGGGGAGGAATATGAATTTGAAACATTGACAATGGTTATTAGGGTTGGCATGTTTACCAGCCTCATGTATTTGTACATGACCGACGTTTACGAGGAAGGCAAGAAAATAAACATCGTGATTGGGTTCTTGATGGTGTTATGCCCAGGGCTAAAATTTTTGTAACCTACAAATTGAATTGTACAATAATTGTTTCATTTTTCCTGATGTGAATCATGACATCCTGCCGGTTTTGTGTATGAGAAATGTGAATTAGATTACAAATGGGAGTTCATTTCACGAGCGAATTAAAATTCATTTCACGTTCTAAAATCAATGTTGCAGAAGTCAGAAAGTCGGAACCAGATTTGTAAAAATCCCAATTAGTTGCCGATTAATATCATGCCATTTTAACTATATATATTTTCATAAGAAGGAATATTTTTTTTTTGTTGCCTTGAAAGCCCTTAAACTTGTTGGAGCAAAATATTATTAAAAATTCTCAAATTAGTATTATGAAAATTCTTGGTTGTGAAGTATTGTAACCTTTGTATTATTATACCTTGAGTGTTGCTATACATAAGTGAATTAATTGACTTTTTTTTTTAAATAGCAATTTTTTGAAAAATAATTCAGCAAACAGCATCTTTATGAAAATAATTCAGTATCTAGCACTTTCGTCAGCTTTTCTGGTGGAACAGAGGCTATTCCGCCGGAACAACTAATTTTTTCAATTTTTGTGATCTCGATCATTTGGAGGCCTTAAACACGCTTAACTAGAGAAAAAAGTCTATTTCGCCGGCTATCTTGGCGGAACAACGTAAAATTATAATTTTTTCATTAACTAAGGAGACTTAGCAAAAAAAAAATTATTGTTCACTGTTCCACTAAACAGTGTGGCAGAACGGTGATTTGTTTTTTCGCACTAAGCACTATTCATGTTTGTTTAAGGGGCAAAAAATATAAAATAGGCTGCTTTGTCACACTGTTTGGCAGAACAGTCAACAAATTTTTTTTTTTGCTAAATCTGCTTAGTTAACGGGAAAATTATAATTTTATGCTGTTCCGCCAAGAAAGCTGGCGGAATAGATTTTTTGCCTAATTAAGTTCATTTAAGGCCTCCAAATGGTCGGGATCACAAAAATTGAAAAAATGAATTGTTCCGCCAGTACATTTGGTAAAACAGAGTGCTAGATACTGAATTATTTTCAAAATGATGTTATTCGCTAAATAACTGTTAGAAAATTGCTAGATAAAAAAAGTCGAATTAATCACCTTTGATCTTGACCTAATCAACACAATTAAATGGCAAATTAGTAGGAAGGTGACAAGTTTGAGAGTGACCATGCACATGCTATATATTTGTGCATAGCTGCCGTACAAAATGACTTAAAAAAAGTGGGAACAGAAAGAGAACTATATTTATACATGAATTTGTAAGATCGATGTAGAGAGAAATAATAATAAAATAAAACCGAATACACACTACATTTCCCGCATTAACTCAATACAATATTTTATATAAATAATAATTTATATAAATACTAATGCATTTCGAGTTGAGTGTTGAAGAGACTTACATCCGTTGCTTTTATGATTGTGCTTGTGGCCTAAGGGAGCGACAACCACGAATCATCTTGGGTCGTTCCATAATATATGCATTTAAGACAGAATAACGTCTTATGCTAGCGTGTACGTGATCCGGATAAAATGTCTCATTAACTTATTATATATTAAAATATATATTATTTGTATAGAAGAATTATATAATTCAATTACAAATTGTGATGCAAAACGTGTCGTGGTGTAATCACGTGTTAACAAAATAATTTATAAATTTTCTAATTCATTCACAAAGTGTATACATTGTATTGAGTTTAGGATGTCGAACACAAGTAGACTGGTCTTAAATAAAATAAGTTCACAAATCAATTTCAAGTTCTAAGTGCTTATGCAAATTCCAAGGGTTATGATTTAAGAACAATAAAAGTATGATGAAGTTGTTCAAGATGATAGAAACAACTTCAAGAAAATAATAAAAGAAAGCAAATATCTTTTTGTTATTTTTTTTATTCTAAAAGTTAATAAAATTGTAAGAAAATTATGACAATTTATATAACATGTAAATCACTAATCAGAATAAATAGTAATTTATTTAAATGGTTCAAAAAGTAAGGTTTGATAAATTTCCTTCCAAAAATGAATCAATTAATAAATCAAAGATTAAGTTCAACTCAAAATCTTCCACTTTCAAGTTTACATAAACTCGATTTAAAACCTAATTTAATCACAAAAACCTTTTTCAAGTATTCAAATGATCAAATTACTCCTAAACACGTCATAATTCAAATCAAGACTAATCTTCCAATTATAATTAATTTAATATTCAAATTTTGAATCAAATATATTCTTCCTAATAATTCAACTCAAACAATTTAAGTGTTCTTGAGCTAATCTTCTTCAAGAGGGAAGTCCATATGTAAGAATGTATAAATCGTGTCATTGCGATTTACAATCTTAGCAAAGTCATTTATAAGCCCCCCAATTCAATTCAATGTGTATATGTGGTATAAGAGTTTAGGGTGTCGATCCACAAAGATGCAAGATCTTAAATTATTAACTTTTTAATCCCGTATGTATTTAGTGCAAGTTGTTGTTCAAGATGTTGTTGTTGTTGTTTTAATAAAAAAGATGCAAGAGAAAATGAGAGAAATAAAATTTTGTTTCTAAAAGTTCAAAAGAGAAAAAGTAGGGAAATGATGACAATTCGTGTAACATGTAAATCACAAATCACAAAAGATGGCAAATTAATTAAATAATAATTAAAAGCAAGGTTTAACCAATCTCATTCCAAAAATCAATCAATAAATTTATCAAATATCAAATCCACTCAAAAACTTACACTTTTAAGTTGTTCTTATATTTGATTAAACCCTTATTGAAATAACAAAAGAAACTATTCCAAGTTCTTAATACCCAAACAAATCTCAACACAAAATATCTCACACAAGTATTTTAAGTTATTCTTCCAAATAACTCAACTTAAATCTTAAGAATTTGTGTCGAAATTCAACTTTTAATTACCATAATAAATTGTAAAAAGTTCACTTAAGATTTCATCAACAATATCACATAAAAAATATTTCCCTAATAAAATAACTACTCACTACCCATATTTACAAAGATATGAAACTTTTTATTTATTCAAAAGTAGAAAAATTAAAGAAAAAGAATAGAAGAAAAATCAAATCCTAAGTGAGATTCGAGCTTGAACCTCCCCTTTCTTGATTTAATCCCCTCCTAGTCATTTGCTCCTTCTAGATCAAGCATGTCTCCTTCAATTTCTAACTCCCTTTTTACTCTCTAAAATTAGGGTTTGAGTTTTGAAATTTTAATGTGGAAAAGAAAGAAAGAAAGAAAGAAGAAGAAGAAGAAGAAGAATGGTGGAAATGGAAGAAGAAAATGAACGTGATAATGGTTGTGAGAATGGATATGTTTAGAGAGAGAAAGGGGGTCAGTTTATAAAGAAATTTAATTTACAAAAGATTTGAAAATAGAGTTGTGGGACTAAAAATTGAGTTTAATCCATTTTTTTATTTTAGATAGTAATTTGGGAGATATTTATCACTCTTCTTCCTTCTTTTCTATTCAAAATCTACTTGGGTACACTTTTCTGGGTGCATTTATCCTTCCTTTTCCCCTTACCAGGATACACACGTGGCGCTCTGTGAGTCGCTAAACAAAAATAAAGAAATCGGATTCAGCGGCTATGATTTTGCCACGCATCTCAACCTTTTATTCCTGCTGAAACAAGCGTGCCATGTGGCACACATTCATTGGGTAAAACTCATCCTCGTACTGAAATTCCCTGATTCTCATATTGACGCTTCAGATTAACGCAGAAAACGCGTGAAAACAAAACTCCATTTTATTCGACTGGATGGTCTAATACTTTTCTCTAAGGTGTATTATTTCCCAACTTGAGGCTTACATTACTAAAATTACTGGTGAGAGTTTGGATTCGCTGAGATAAACACGTATTCTGATCAGAGTCGGCGCCACGTGTCAAAAGTGAAAGTAATAATGCCCTGGGCCAAACTGTTTTGCCGTGTGGGAAATAGATTATGTATCAGACATTACATTTTTGTATTAGATGTTTTATCTCATATTTTTTTTCATATAATAATTGTGCGTAAAGTTTGTTAGATTATTAATTAACCATGAATATGTATCTCCGTTATACGTCATCAGAATATGTGATTCTGATAGTTAAACCGTAAAGACAAGTGAATATAATTCAAAATTATCTCTAGTCATATATGAGATGTTTGTAAGATAAATATATTTGAAAATCTCAAATCATATATATATATATATATATATATATATATATATATATATATATATATATATATATATATATATATATATATATATATATATATATATACTAGTATGTTATTTGGATGATGATCATGTTTTACCTGATCATGAATATTAGATATCAATTCATTAATATAAATATATGTTGGAGAACAAATATACATGGTATATATCATTAGTGTTTTCTCATCATCTAATGTATGAGTACTCATTTAACTTGAGGTCATCATAGATTTCGCATGTATATCTTCATATTTTGACATAGTCAAACGTTATCTTTAACCAGATAATTTTAAAAGCTATAATCGGGTATTTAGTAAATCATGAGTTGGAATGTGTATGATCAAGATAGAATTTGTTACTCTCGGATACGAGAGAGATATCTCAGGGCCCCCTGATAAATTGAGACTGAAGGAAAACACACAGCTGTGTACGAAAGAATTAGCATGTATTGTTAATATCTTTTAATTTATTTAGCCTAATTATAATTCAGGAAAGAGAATTGATCATAATAAGGATGACATAAAATCATGCCTTATGATCAATCTAAATATCGTTTAACAAAGGGACTAAATACATAATTGATGTATAGGTTATGATCACGTGTCATTCATTTAATTTGGATAATCATAATGTCATACAAGAAGCTACTTATGATTTATAAACTTGAAATTAATTGCCAATATTAAATGAATCTACATGGTCGCACACAAACATAACTAACTCGGTTGGATACAGAAAATCAAAATGAAGGTGAAGAGGTGTGAGAATTAGATGCTATAAATAAATGAAGGGTTTGTCTGATTAGGTCAGAATATTCAGACCATACCCTAGCCGCCTATTGAGAGAGAGAAAGAGAAATCGGATCTAATAATCTTGATTTCCCTTCCAACGAGTTAGTCACGTGTGGATACGTATTGATGGTGTTATGCCCTAGGCCAAAATGTTTGTGACCTAGATCATGGATTGTAATAACAAATATAATATTTATTCTAAGATATTTCATATAATATGTGCGTATAGGTTATTTTAATATAATTAAAATAGACCATGAATATGCAATTCAGCTTTATGCCATCAAAGTGCGTGACTTTGATAGTAAAACTATAAAGTGTTATGAATGCTATTCTAAATCGTCCCTGGTCATTTATAGGATATTTGTGGAGACAAATATACTTGCAGATACATATAAATATATATTTATATACAAGCTATAAATGTACACCAGTATATTAGTTGACTGATGATTATGTTTTACTGATCATGGATAAATAGTTATCAAGTCATTAACATAGGTATATGTTAGAGACCATATACGGACTGACCCGCCATAAGAATGCAACATGTTTTACGTCATTAGCGATTCTTGTAACATAAAGTATTTATAGTCCTTTGACCTGAGATTGTCTTGATTCCCAACATGAGTAATTTTATACTTTAATATAATCTAACACTGCCTTTAACCGGGTGGTCATAACGGTTATGATTAGGTATACAATGAATCATGTAGAGGGATGAGTGCAATCAAGACGGGATTTGTTCCTCTCATAAATGAGAGAGATATCTTTAGGCCTCTTGATGAATTGAACTGAAGAAATGTATGGCCATACTCAAATGAATTAATAAGAGTTATTAATGTCATTTGTTCTTGTTCAGTTTAATTTGGGATCAAGAAATATTATTCGATTAATATAAGGATGACGTATTACATGCCTTATGATCGATATAGATATCGTGTGACAAAGGGACTAAATACATGATTGTTGATTAGGCAAATCGGATCACCGATATTCACTTAAATTGAGTAGTCATGATGGCTTGCTAGAGTCCGCTCATGATTTATAGATTGTTAAGTCTATTGCCAACATTAAGTGAACCTACATGGTCACACACAAAGAACAAACTGAAACGGGCGCAGAAAATCCTAGCGAATTATATGATGAGTTGCATAAGAATGTCACAAAATATATTGCCATCTTATGTGATAAGATATGATATATATGTATATAAAGGCTATAAGAACAAAAGTCATGTAATCTAGAAGAGTCTAGATGATGGCATATGGATAATGATGAGTGATGTCATATACATCTTTTAGTGTGAGGAGACATGACTTTTCACTTCTATATAAGGACATAGAGGGCTCCAAATTCAATAGACCACATCATTCTTTCTCTCATTATTTCTCATTCTCTTTTGTGAGACAAAAGAGAGAAAAATATCCTTTCTCATTTGTGTGACAAAATTACGAAAGGGTGCTTTCCTTTTTGTATAACTACGAAAAGGTGCCTTCTTTTGTATGACAAAATGAAAGGGTGCGATTATATGAGAGGAATTATATACATCTTTTGTGAGATAAAATAAAAAGAAGAAAAAGAGTTTTCTTATGCAAGAGGAGAACAAGCTACTAGCATATATATTGTTCTTTTTCCCGTTTTAAGAAGTTTGTTCGTGTGGACACCGGTAGAGGCGTTCGTACTTTCGGCGCTTGTGATCTATTCGGCCTAAGAAGATGAGAACGGTTTGTTTGAGAGTTTTGGTGGAGACCGATTGTGTGTGCGGTAGATGACTTCCGCATAATCCGACCTAGACGGCCTAGGCGGACGTAAAATCGGTTAGGACGGTAACCGGTTTAGAGGCGCATGGACAACACGCATGGTTTGAGCATCACGGATTAAGCGTAATCCGAAAGGTATCTTTAAGATTTATTTCTTTGATTTAACCGATACGCACGGATCCTCGGATTGGTTTTGGACGAAATTTTTGTTTTCCGCTGCGTTATGCATGTCTGAAACCCAACAGATACGTGTAGAGGATGGTGCTGGAGCCGTAGCGTCTTCTGTGATCAGATCCGCAAGAGATGCAGAAGATCGTTGGGAGACGAATCGCGAAGCCCTACAAACCGGATTAGCCGAATCCAAGGTACAAATAAGATTTATTGATAATACACGGATCCTCGGCTAGGAAACGGGTAAAATTTTAATTCTGCTGTGCTTATCTGATTACGCGTTTCCTTTCAGAAAGAAGATTGGGCGAACGGTTTCCCTTCTGACTCTCGTACTGACGCTCGCAGAAACCGCGTGGTCTTATCTCCGTTTATAATCATTGGACGGTCCATTTTCTCTTCCGGAGCATGTCATAGGGAGACAAATTATGTTAAAATATAAAGATGTATTTGTATATTATGAAGGTAGTCAACAAATTACGAAAGATGCTTCTTGGAAATAAGAGTTCTTGACAAAAAAGTTTGGTATTTCCATGTATAGATGTTAATTGGGGAAGTAATTCTTTGGGTTATTTCCTTATATTAGATATGACTATCCTATAAATAAAGGAGTAGGAGTAGAGTTTTATTCCAACAATAATAATATTTTGTATCTCTTTCTTTCTCTTGTAATAAGAAATTTATCTTATTTTTCAAGTGCCATTGTTCAATCATTTCTTCTTCTATTATTGTTCTTTATGTTAGTAGAATGCCCTAGGCCAATATATTTGAGACCTAGATGTATGGATTGTGTTAAACAAACATTGTATTTATTTAGAGATATTTTATATAATAAATGCGTATTGGTTATTTTATTCTTATTACTAAAATGAACCTTGACTATGATATTCAGTTTTATATCATCAAAGTATGTAACTTTGATAGTAAAACTATAAAGTATTATGAATGATATTCTAATCCGTCCCTGATCATTCATAGGATGTTTGTGAGACAAATATACTTTATGATAAGCTATAAATGTACATCGGTATGTTAGTTGACTGATGGTCATGTTTTACTGATCATGAATAAGAGTTATTAAGTCATTAACATAAGTATATGTTAGAGACCATATACTGGATTGACCCACCGTGAGAATACTACATGATTCATGTCATTAGTTATTCTCAGTAAAGAATGTATCTGTAATCTTTAGACTTGAGATTATCTCAGTTTCCTACATGAGAAATTTTATACCTTAATATAATTTAACATCGTCTTTAACCGGGCGATCATAAAGATTATAATTAGGTATATAATGAATTATGTAGAGGAAAGTGTTTAATTAAAATAGGATTTGTTCCTCTCATGAAATGAGAGAGATATCTTTAGGTCTCTTGATGATTTGATTGAAGAAACGCACGGCTGTGCTCGAGTGAATTAATAAGGAGTTATTAATGTCATTTCATGTTCAATCAATATCGGTACCAAGAAATATTTATTGACCAACGTAAGGTTGACACATACCATGCCTTATGGACGATATAGATATCGTAACAAAGGGATACAATGCATGATCATAAAATAGGTTTGATCGAATCATTTATACTTTCTTAATTTGGGTCATCATGATATCTTGCTAGAGACCGCTCATTATTTATAATCCGTTGTGATTATTGCCAACATTAAGTAAACCTACATGGTCACACACAAAGAACAACTATTGAGACGTACACAGAAAAAAAAATCATAACTTATGTGATAAGTTGTATAAAAAGCTACATAGTCAAGTGACACATCCAATCCTACATCTTATATTATAAGATGTATTGCATATATGGTTACATAGTTACCATGCACATAGGATATGAAACTTATGGACTATGTAGGCACAAAAGACACCCCAAAATGATATATGAAGACATATTATTTTCGTCCAAATTTTTGTGAGACAAAAAAGAGAGAAAAATCCTGAAAAAAAATAAAAAACCTTCTCTTGTTATTTCTGTGAGAAAAATGAAGAACAAATACTAGCATATATCGTTCTCTATCAATTCAAAGGGGTTGTTTGTGTGGATACCGGTAGAGGACGAAGCGAAGTACGACATCTTTGTGATTAGGGTTGAAACCATGATTTTGTTTGAAAATCGATTTTGTTTGAATATAGTTTTATTTGGAGAATCAGTTTGTTTGGAGAATCGGTTTGCTTGGAGACTCGGTCCGTTTAGAAATCGCTTGAAGATCGGTTTGAAAATCGGTTTGGAATCGGGCAAAAAAAAGCGTTAACCAAATTTGTTTTGATCATCACGGATTAAGCGTAATCCGAAGGTACAAAGTTATAAACTTTTCTTTGATTTAATTGTAATTCACGGATCCTTCTTTTGGGTTTCGAATTCGATTTTGTTTCGTTTTTATTTTTTCCGCTGCATTATGAACGGTAGAAACCGAACATTTTCTTGTGGCTGGTGTGAGCGTATTGCTGCACTATGAATATACGTTTAGCACAACCATTTATTTTCTAACCTTTTTGTCTGAAGATATTCTTTTCTCTTTAAATATGTGAATAACTATAGGAAGCATTTTTTATCTCGAAATTTTTTATAGTGTAGGTGTGGTTGGGCCACTTCATGGTTTCTCGAACCAGTTAATCCACCAATTTTTTTTTTTTTTGAATGTATTGAGGAGGGTTCATAAAACTCCTCACCCAATAATTAGATTAGATAAGAGAGTTCATTAGTATAAAATATAGGTCACTTGAGGAAATAAACCACCACATATTCTCCCCCTATATATTCATGATAGAAGTAATATAATAAATTTCATAAAACTAAACTTACCTTATTATTCGAGAAGAAATAGCGTAAATTCATAATGCAAATAAAACCTTATATTATTAGTTGGCAGGCCAGGTTACATCTCTCAGTAACTAGTGGGTGTTTTCGGTCAAGAAGAGACAAATTTGAGCAAACTAGTAGTTGTTGGGCCAAAACTGAATACATAGTTATGTCAAAGGGCTTTGAGGGGGAAAAATTATTACTAGCCCATATTTTTTACTCCAACGAACCCCCAAAACTGAACACAGAATGTAAATTCAAGAGTTTGATCGAATCACAAAAGTCAACCAAACTCGAATCCCTCATCGAGCTCTCTTCCCTCGCGCAATACTGGTGCCGGGAGGAAATTGCGGAGGAAGTTTCCAAATCCGTGGTGGATTGCATTGCACGCAATTCAGTGAATTCAGTGGACGAGAGGGTTTGTTTGGAAGTGGTGAAGTTTGCGAAGGAGTTGGGGCAGTGGGGGTTGGGGGTTTGTGGAAAGAGGGGTGAGATGGTTGGCTTGGCTCTGAAGGGATTGAGGAGGAGGTTATGGAGATGTTGGGGGTGGAGTATGTGAGGTTGTTGTAGAATGGATTTGTGAGGTGGAGTTTTTGTAAATATTAATTGGATTAGTGAAGTAATTATTGACTATAAATTGGATTATTGTAGTTTTATGTATCATGAAATGTGCGTTTTAGTATAAGGGTTTGCCTTATGGTGGTATTCTTCCTTGTTTAAAAATTTAATTGAATGTTGATATATTGCGTTGTGAGTTGTATTTGACCAAAGTTAGCTTGTTGTTTGGGCCCTAAACAAGGATGCTCCCCTTTCTTGGATGGCTCGGCTCATATGGCGAGTCACTCAAATAGCACAACCTAAAAAACCTCATTAGTACCTACCTGAAGCATTATTTCAAAAAAAAATCTACATGGATCAGCTGAATTATTGTCTGGGGCATCTGTTAATTTGATTGGAGCGTTTGAATGGTAAAACTATGTGAACTAACATCTACTACTTCGGGCCAAATAATTAATATTTTGATGGTAAGGAACTTGTATAAATAACTAAATAAGATTGCAATTTCTTTTGTGGAAAAGCCTGCCAATTGAATTTTCAAACGATAAGAGAATATAATATCGTATGGAGAGAGTTGTTTAGTGCCTCAAATATATTTTAGGTTAAGAACATGATAATCAGATTTGGATTCAGATTTTTTTAGTTCCAAAAAAAATACAATAATTGAAAAAGAAGAGCACAGTCTAATAGGAAACTTCTCGTTCATTAAAATATAGACACCAAGTCTTCTTGTTTTTTATTAAAACCAACCCAAGTCTTCTCCAAGGTCAACCCTTGAGTGTGTGGAACCTGGAAGGTGAAGACCTGATCAAGTCTCCAGCTATTGAGATTCCATTACATATAAAGAGGAAAATACTATCCAATTTCCATTTACAAATTACGAGATGTGTTCAAACTTTAGATAATTAATTCTCAGAGAGAGAGAGAGAGAGAGAGAGAGAGAGAGAGAGAGGGAGGGAGATAGAATTTGGCAAGGAAATGAGATCTATTCACGGTGGCTTCATTAATTTTTCAGGTCAGTCACTTCTCATTAAATCATTTTTCTTCTTATTACTTCGTTTTATGATATGGGATATGATATGAAACGAAAATAGATAATAGAGATATAACAGACCTTAACGAAGTTTTCCATCATTATGTTCTTTTCAGTATTAATTAGGGGAAAGCTTGTTCCATGGGATGATATTTTATATATATTGCTTATAATTTTTAGGTGTTAGATAATGAATTTTAGTTCACTTAACTTTATAACGATTACATGATATATTCTGTTTGTAGGCCTGGTATACACGGTGTTTCATATTGTTGGCATAAAAAAAAAATTTAGATCTTAAAACTTCAATTTTAGAACATGTCAGATTATGTCTTAAATAATATTGTGGTTCCATTATAATAATTTAAAGTCATTTTGATAATTCGATGCATATAAGTGCATAATGAAAGTTTTAGAAAGAAACATGTATTACAAACATATTCATTAAAAGCCCTCTCCAAATTTCTAAAAAAAATATATATATATATCACAAACATAATTATGCATATGGTCCGGAATACAATATTTTCGAATGAGATACGCGTCAATTTTCTGTAAATCCTACTGGCCAACGCGTTATTATTTTAGTCAATCTAAATAAAGTTTATTAAAATGCATATAAAAAAAAAGAGTAAGTAATAAAAAAAAAGGATTGCAAAATGATCCCATAGCCTATTAGTTAAGTATTTTACTTGAATATAGGAGATTATGAGTCCAAACTCATATGTATAATAATGAATGAAGTGTGAACAAACTTCTTTCTTCTTTGCAAATATTGCTTATTTGAGGAACTTAAAAAATTAATAAAAAAGAAAAAAGAAAGCAAAAATCATCTCAGGCTTAAAGACGAGGAGAGAGGATATTTAATTTTTAGGAAATGAAGGATCTATTATAAAAAAGAAAACATGTCATGTTCTTTATGGGCCTGAAATGTATCTGGGCCATATCCAAATCAAGGCCTTGATATATCTATGAATACTCTGCTACTCTGGCCTTGTTTGTGTATCCCACAGCCCATGCAATCCAATGAGTACCATGACTTTCTAATATAAAAACATATTATTTTTGGTGTATGCTATTCACTATACATTAATAATAATTTAGTATGTAATGATTTATTATATTCATATAACACGACACGATATAAAATGCATATCTCAGTCTACTTACGTACATACGGTTCAACATAAATTATATATCATTAGCACCACATATAGTTTATCAGCTAAGCATCATTTTAGTGATGTTCATTCAATATGCTCCACATCATTTAGATTAATGATACAATAACCTTTTTGAAACTCCTAAACATCTGTGTCCAAAAAAGGTAAACCCATTAAATTTATGTTCATGGTGGCCTATTATCATTAGAAAGTACACATAATTAAATTTCCACTCCAAATTAGGGTTTAGAGTTTACATGAGAGCAAATACAATTTTAAATAATCTAGAGCCGCATAAGCACTAGGAAGTAGACTGAAAGACCTCCAAATGCAAGGAAGATAATCCCACAACAGATAAGAACACGTCTGAAGATAACTCGCATGCTTGCCGGTTTCTTACGTGTTTCATACGATAGCAGCATCAGGATTATTCCTGAAACGAAACCACAGGTCGAAAAAAATATGGGTATCCTCAGGTGCATGTTGGTCTCCTGGCTTCCTAGATATGCTCCGAATATACCCATTATTATCCCAAATGATAGGGTTGTAACCTAGAGACAAAAAAATGTAAATGATTAAGAAAAGAGATAAGAAAAGATTTTAGAGTTTGAATTGGTATACTAATTAGGAAATTAGGAAAGCCATTAGTACCTTGCTCGCAGTGGTAAAAATCGACTTAAGCTTGTCTTCTGGATAGTCGCGTCGGTCATGATCATTGGCAGGAGTGCAAAATTGCACACAGAAGCCAACAATACAGGCTAGTAAAACCGGCAAGAGAACTGCTACTATACATCCATTCAAGAAGTAACTTGAAACAGCAAGTGTGGCCAATGCGATCATAACAAAAAGCAAAATACAAAAAGCCTTGATAGTTCTTATCAAGTTCACTCTAGCCTTTGAAGTTAAACCGTCGACCTGAACTTGGCAAAGGAGCATTAAAAGAAGGCTGCATATGAAAGAGAGGAGCATACAAATGACCGAGGCTTTCACATATGGATGGTGCGCATGGTTTGAAGCATTTATCCACGAGCCAAAGAGAATACCAATCAGACCAGAAGAGGAGAGAGAAGCGAGTCCTTGATTCAATTCAGAAAGGCGAGTTAACACGTTAGCATGCTCAATGAAACAAACTCTCGTCTCATCGGTTTCTTCTTCATTGTTGGTTTGTGTTCCTAGGTAGAAGTAGAAACTGAGGGTTACTAAAATGGGTACCGTGATGATGGGTAAAATGTAACAGGGTTTGGGAAGGAGAGTAACTGGGGTAACTGATGTGATAATTAGTGAAGTTATAGAGATCAAGACAAGGACTTTTGAGGTGGTTCGATGGATTTGAGTAATAAGTACGCTTTTTGTTGCGAGCATGAACAAGATGTGAAATAACAAAGCGAAGCCAGTGAGAAGGGTTAGAAACGCAAGGAAGCAAAAGATTGCGAGGCGGAGGCTCTGACGAGAGTCTTTGTGCAAAAAAAAAGTTGTTATCAATGCACTAAACCCAATTAAGATTTCAAATGAGGCTAACTCGAGTAGTACTTTCAATTTCGCTTGTCGATCTGCTTCCTCTTTTATCTTCTGACATAAACAATCATTTAAGAATATTAATTTATTTAATTAAAAAATATTAATTTGTAATGGTGTAAACAATGCCACCCAGAAATGAAATAGTTAAATGGTTGGATTTGTACTTAATAGAGACATGATCAAAAGTTTGAATCTATTATAAAAGAAAAACCTCAATATTTCTGCTAAAGGATTTAGATTTGGTATTTTTGGTCATATATATATCATAAAACAAAAATCAACTACTGATAGGTAAGATTTGCAATATTTCATTAATCGGTGTAAACTTTTTTTTTCCCAAAACTGACAAGTTAATTATATTAAACTAAACAGAAGACATATTTGAATAGTGGTAATTAGTATCACTACCTGTTGG
The DNA here is from genome assembly GCA_024447665.1 of Juncus inflexus. Classification (NCBI taxonomy): domain Eukaryota; kingdom Viridiplantae; phylum Streptophyta; class Magnoliopsida; order Poales; family Juncaceae; genus Juncus; species Juncus inflexus. The sequence continues at coordinate 2,971,617 of JAJHPC010000011.1, forward strand.
TTTACTTCAGTTGACTTTTCTTCTGGTTCTTCTGTGGCCCGACCATGAGTGATTTTTCCCTCCTACAATGAAGAGAATACCTGGTCAATCAATTTAATATGCGTATATAATGATGGGAAATTCTTCAAAAACCCCCTAACTTTTGTGCTATTTATCAAAAACCCCCTAACTTTTCAATATTTTTCAAAAACCCCCTATAAAGTGATTTCAATTTTTTTTTAGCCCCCTATGGTGTTAAATTCAACTTTTTCATCCAAGTTTGATTTGTAAAAGACTAAAATACCCCTCATATATTTATTTTCATGTCTATTTTATTACATTAAATAAAAAAATTATATTTTACACTAAATATAAATTAATGACTACAATATAGACAAAATCACAATAAATAGTAATGACGAAAATAATATTTTACGAAATATAAAATTATAATTTAAATATAGGATAATAAAAAAATTGTAATATAACACCATAAAATAAAAACTAACATATCATAAAATAATATCATAAAATATCGTAAAATTAACATCGTAAAATATTATATTAAAAAATAATATATTTATTTATTATTTTATTGAATATAATAAAATATGAAAATAAATATATGAGGGGTGTTTTAGTCTTTTACAAATCAAAATTGGATGGAAAAGTTGAGATTAACACCATAGGGGCCAAAAAAAAAATTGAATTCACTTTATAGGGGGTTTTTGAAGAATATTGAAAAGTTAGGGGGTTTTTGATAAATAGCAGAAAAGTTGGGGGGTTTTTGAAGAATTTCTCTATAATGATTATAAACATATATATTTCGATATTTCCTAATGTTTCTAATGTTTTCCAATTATTTATTGTATTTCAACATTTTTTGTTGACCTTCCTCTTCTAAGAGCCAAGATGAAAATTTAGATATTTAAATCTCCTTAATCTTATTCTTCTTCTACTAATCTATACCTAGATTTTTTTTTTCTTTTGCTTGGAAATCTAAACCTAAAATTGGATTGAACATATTATTGGTGGAGAAAAACAATTGATTCGTGGAATTTTTTTTTGAAATGGACAAAAAAAAAAAGATTAATTCCCACAATAGCCTAGTTTTGAAATTATTTGGGAAAATGAACATTTCGCCTCATATCTGGGCGAAAATCAGTTATTTTCACCCAGGTCAGGGGCGAAAAAACCATTATCTCATTTTTCCCTCACTCCGTCTGTTAGCGTTAAATCAGCTATTAATTAAGTTATAAAACAGACATTTTCGCCCAGTTATGAGGCGAAATTTGGAAATTTTAATTTTTTCCCCATAATCTCAGGTTAGAAAGAATTCTTAACGAAATGATTAAAAAAATTGAAAATTTTAGTATTTCGCCCCATATCTGGGCGAAAATTCATTTGGCTCAATAATTGAGCGAACGGACTGAGCACAAAAAATCGAACCTAAAAGCCCAAAAAAATTTACAAATATCATTTTCGCCCCACAATGGGGCGAAAATAGCAGTTTTTCGAAAAAAAAATCTGTAATTTTAAATTTTCGCCCCACTGTGGGGCGAAAATGATATTTTTAAATTTTTTTGGGCTTTTTCGTTCGATTTTTTGGGCTCAGTCTGTTCACTCAATTATGGGGCGAAATACTAAAATTTTCAATTTTTTTAATCATTTCGTTAAGAATTCTTTCTAACCTGAGATTATGGGAAAAGCTTAAAATTTCCAAATTTCGCCCCATAAGTGGGCGAAAATGTCTGTTTTATAACTTAATTAATAGCTGATTTAACGCTAACAGGCAGAGTGGGGAAAAATAAGATAATGGGTTTTTCGCCCCTGACCTGGGCGAAAATAACTGATTTTCGCCCAGATATGGGGCGAAATGTCCATTTTCCCAAATAATTTCAAAATTAGACTATTCCGTGAATTAATCTTTTTTTTTTGTCCATTTCAAAAAAAAAGTCTGATTCGTGTAATTAAGAATATATTATGAATCATATGTCCTCCTCTTAAGCGTCTAAATCTACAGCATAACACAACATCTCTCTAAACTATATACAGTCTGCACCCAAAATAACATTACCTAGCCTAGATAAGTTACTTAAAGAACCACAGAATATAAGCTTCTGAAGTAATTTTGTGTAGGAAACAAATTTATTGGCTTTATACCTCCATCTGTTCAAACAGTTGATCTGCTTGCGAGATTTCATCCAGTGAAGTAGCTGTAGCATTTGGCTTCTGAATCAAAAACACAAAAAGGAGAAGAATAAAATATATTAGCCTAAATTTTTTCTCAAGAGCCATTTAAACTTTTTTATTTTTTTTATTTTAAGGAGTAGGCTCAAAGTCCTAGGTCCTCATATATTGATTGAAGAAAGTATTACAAGCCGTAATTACAAGTGTAAAAATAGAAAATAAAAAGTTAAAATGTAATTTAGCAAAGTAAAGAAATAGAAATGAAGTAAAAATTAGAAAATAAAAAATAAAAAAGAAGAAAAGTAAAAGGAAGGATGAAAATCCACTTGGGCAAGAAAAATGAAGAAAAATGATTGAATAAATCAGAATGATTTTTTCCAGAGTAGAACTTCTTCTTGTATCATGTTTGCCAGGATTGATGAGTGGTTTGATGTGTCATTGAAGATTATGTTGCATCGCTTCTTTTCAGATATGAAAACGAAAAGCAAGAATGAAGTGAGTGTTGTTTCCTTTTTTTTGCATTTTGTAGCGACGAGAAGACGGTGTTTATAGGGTTGTAAATAGTTCCCGGATTTTGTTGCAAGATTCTTGTTCATGTCTGGGAAGTATAATGACAGTCCTTAAATAGGTGTTGTACGGATTCAAGGCTGGAATTACACAAATAGCATTTGTTTGTAATGAAAAACTATTTAAACTTTTGAAGCTTGGAAATTAAGAGAGGACGGTGAGAAAGTAGAAAAAGAATTGTTAGGTCTGAAATATCAATATTTATTGAGTCCACATACCACAAATTTTTCAACAGTACCATCTGCCATTTCCGAGTCCGCCTTTCTCTCGCTTTTCTATAGAAATGAGAAGAAAAGTTGTATCAAAATTAATGGAAGTTTGAAGCTAAAAAATGAGAAGAAAAAGTTGGGCAAAGATTTAAATGTCTCTTTATACAAAAATTCCCAAATTTTTTAGTGATGAAAGACCAGTATGCCTTGACTAGTAATAATTCAAGTCCCTTCTCTGGTACAGGATCTTTACTTTTGTTTTTTAACAAAAAAAGCTGCAGTTTTTTTTTTTCGGTGTACAAAAAAAGAAGCAGCAGATGTATTCACTTAATTATTTTTCTGATTAAATGGATACAACGCCGCTTCTTTTGGAAAGAAGCATCTGCTTTCATGAATCGAAGAAATCTTAACTAGAAAAAGAGCTCAAATTACCAGTGAACTCAGGAAAAAAGGCACCCATAGTGCGATGACTGAAAAAGGATATTGGATTACGGTTTGAGCTCTCATGGCGGTGAAGATCTTTTCTTCCTAACTTTTGGAGACCTATTAGAAACTTGAGAATCGAAGGGAGAGTATTTGGAGGACTGAAATAAATAAGAGATGTGCTATGACACGTGCTGTACGTCTTTTTTAGTATGAATGTTTCTTAAAGATGTTTCACACCACTAGAATTTAATTTGTTGAAAAATGTTTATAAAAAAATACAGTTTTAGAATTAGAAAAATTAAATTAATTAATTAAAAGAAAGAAAATAAATGATTGAGAAATGTATGTCAAAAATGTAAATAATAAACTTAAGAAGCTAATTTGTAACAGTACAGAATACAGATTATTTTTATCAAAAAAAATTCCAAGGTTCTAGTAGTTATCCCTCAAAAGAAAAGTTTCCAGTAGTTACGTTATGAAAAGTGTCTGGCTCTCTTATTTTATTACAAGGCAGTCACATCTTATTAGCTTTTTCTGTGTACCGACTTAAAAAATATATAAAAGAATTATACATAACGAAAAAACCTATAAAAGCATGTTACATCCTTCGTAATTGAAATCATACAAATTCTTGTTCATCTTCTATAACCAATTTATTTATGATTTATAATTATTTTTGTATAAATTATCCTACATAAGAAGTAGAGACTTCTGTATATTTTCTCGAGCAAAAGAAACTAAATAAAATAATAATCATAGTGCAACTTTATAATAGAGATGAAAGCACCGGCAAATAATACGTCCAAAGACTGAAGAATGAAGCTTAGCTTAACTCTGAAGCAACGTTTAGTCAACACAGCCAGCCAGTATACCAAATGAAATTGTCTTAATACCTCATAATTAAAAAAATAACTGATCTAGAATGAACTTTGAAATTTAGATAGAAAATAGAGAACATAATTTTTAATATAAGTAAAAAAAAATATATATTCCATTCTTTGTTAATTTTTAACTAAGCTAAATTTCCAGTTTCCATTGTTTTGAAAAAAAAAATCAATTTAGAATGTTTTTGTTCACTTGTCGTAATAATTGCAACACTCTGGTACATGGTGGAATGTATTTGTTATCTCTTATTGAAC
>JAJHPC010000011.1:2976426-3073905 GCA_024447665.1 Juncus inflexus
GCTTCGTACCAAAGTACTTGGTCGCATAAAGTACGAGTTCAAGAGGGAGACCATGAACAGAAAGAACTCCAACATTTCGAAACTTCTTTCTTCCGAAGATTTTAGAGGCAGCCTTAGAGCTAATGTTAAAACCAATCCATACATTGTTAAATTCCTGACTTTCGCAAATAAACGTGCCACATTTGTCATCTCCAAGATGGTGTCAGAAGTAGCATTCAAAGTAAATTCTGATGCTACGAAATCGTAATATATTAGAGCCACAAAGGATAATAAGATAATTATCCCTGTGATTGTGTTAAACAAGTCCATGGGTAGAAGATAAAGTATGAGTGTAGTAATCATGTCGAGAACAACAGTCACAGGAAGAAGTATGTTGATAGCCAAACAATTTTCGTGTCGGTCATTCCATGGAATTATTTTACGAACGTAATAGTGCAACACTGCAGATGAAAAGAATGTTATTGTTGCGAAAATGGTGCAGAGCAAGAGGCCTTGGTGCATATGTGGCAATCTTTCCAGACGGAAACTCGCTTGTGGATGGATTTAGATTACTGGCCTGCCAAGATAAATAAGGGCAATGAGTACGACCGCCGAAATAAATGGCATTTGCATCTGGGCGAAAAAAAATATATTGATGTTGTCTGTCAAGTTATTATCCTCTTTTTTCCCTTGATCTGTCTCTTTGTTAGACTGTCACCTGAAATAAAATATTGCAGAGAACATGTAATTAAGAACCGAAAGTAGCAAAAGCATAAATTGAGATCTAGAATGTGATCATATGGGTCTTGCCTTTTCGTCCAGTTCCTCACCCGAAATTATTTCCGACTTTGGCATCTTGATAGTGTCGACAGACTTCTGCTTTTAATAACACAGTAAGTATACTATTGTCGAAGTAGATATAAATTAGTGACAAATTCTTTTCATTTATTTGTTTTAGCTTGAAATGGAGATATGGGTTATGGAGAGAGGGGTGCGAATTGGGAGTCGAAAGGATGAGAACAATTGTGTAAAATAACCGTTTTAATTGCTACTTAATTACCAAAATAATAAAGATATATCAGGACAAAGAATGTAAGACGACGGGATCACGATGACATTATATATATATAGCTTACTACCGTGATGTTAGAACAATATATACAAATTTCAAAAATAAAAAAGGTAACAATACATAAAAAAAAGTAATATATAAAAGATAAACAGTGCATAATAATACACTGAAAGTGAAAAAATGTTGACAAATTGATCATCTTTCTTTCTTAATAATTTTCAATGAAGGTAAATTATCTATATGGTCTGTACAGATTGATTTTATTATGATTTTTTATTAATATTAAGTAGAACACAGAATAAGCAAGGGTTATATCGTATTATATAAACTTTTATTTCTGATAAGATAGGAAAAAGAAGTCCCTTACTTAACTCAGTTAATTTCATATGGGCCATCAAGATTTGTTTCTTTGGGCCTTAAATGAAAGAGCCCAACTTTCTATTTCTTATTAAACTAAACAACTATTCTCTTCCCTTATTTCTGTTCTTTCTATTTCTTTCCTTCTCTCTTTTCTAGATAGAAAGAAAAGAGTGCGCGCCATGGGCAAAGACAAGAAGCAAGGCAGTGCTCTGAGCGATCACGTCTTCTTCCTCCGCCAGCGCCTCCACGAGTCTCTCTCCCTCGGCCTCAAGTACCTCTCTCTCCAATTCACTCAGCACCCTTTTGATTTTGCGTTGTTGAATCAAATTTAAAGTTCGATTCAATTGATTTTATGTTGGTTTTGTTGGTTTGATTGTTATAACTAATTACTTATGAAAATTGGAAATTAATATTGTTTTGGGTGTGAATTAAATTGGGCAGGTATAATGGGGAGCAAGAGATGAAGTGGATTTGTATGGACGCAGGAATTGAATCGCACGCCCTTAAAAAAATCGATTCTTTTATCAATTCCTTAACTTTCTCTCTCTCTCAAATTCCCTTAATAAAGGTCCCACAAATTTTAACAATTATTTGATCTATTTTAGTTCAATTCAAATAAAAAACTTAAGTCTTATTAATTATATTTTTTTAGGAGTCTATATCAGAAATTGTGGCGGCTCTAACTGGAATTCTCCAGTCGAAAAATATCGCTACATTAAATGCCTCAATAGATGCCACATCAAACTTGGTCCGCAAAATTCGCACAAATATTCGTGAATTTTCTATATTAAACATCATTTCTTCTCTCTCTAACCTTCTCTCTCTAAACCAACTCTCACAAGTCACAAAACATTCGTGCGTAACCGCATTAAATATAATTTTGACAAATTTGGGCATATCAAATCAAGCGAAAATTGGAGAGATTTTGGTGAGGGATAATTTGATTGGGTTTATTTCGACTGAATCACAAGGTTTTTATAAAATGGAATATTTTGTGGAATTGGTGGATTTATTAAGGGTGGTTATGTCGAAATGGCCTGAATTGAGATTTAGGGTTTGGAGCGATGAAAAATTAATGAAGAAATTAGAGGAGAAATGTGATTATAAAGAGATGAATATTTCTACTAATGTTTTGAAGCTTTGTTCTTCTTTAGGTACCATTATTTTTTCTTAAACTTTTGTATTATTTCTAATATTCTAGTTTTTTACATGAGTTGACTTAAAAACTGATTATATCAGCTTTATGCAGCCATGGAGCAAAAAGCATGCTTCAAAATAAATCGTTTATTTCCAAAATCATTAAATGCTTAGAGAAGCATAATTATATTTCCGTCAGAATTCAGTCTTTCAAGCTCTTACGCCATTTAATGGTATTAAAAAGAAATATCTTATTACTTTTCATTTCACAAATTCATATTAATTAAACTAAATAATTCTTCTTTTTCCCTATTTTTTTCCTTTCAGAGATCTAAAGAAGGATTCACTCTTCTAGTTAACACGCATTGTGAGACTCTTATAAATGAAATTATTAACGCAATGCATATTTTTTACGCATTAAATGATCCTTCAAAGCAAATTCCGTTGCTTCTAGAAGCTTCCCGTACCACTCTTGTACTTGTTTCCCGTACCGGACCCCAACACGCTCAATTCTGGTCCAAAAATATTGGCCAAATTATACACGATATTATTTTAAGAAAACACGGAAATAATAACGGTAATAGTAATAATAATAAGAGGAGTGTACTGGTTAATAACGGACTGAGTGAGTTGCGTAAGTTAGTTTGGGACATTTTTGCGTATTTGGCGGTTTATTGTGAGGAAGAGAATTTCGAGGGGCAATTTCGTAATTTTGAAGTTCTTATATCTTGTGCTTGGTACGTACATTTTATCATAAATAATCCATTCCTAATTTTAATTACTTAAATTATTTAAATACTAATTAAACATAATTTGAAAACTAACATTTCAATTATTTAAATTATTGAAAATATTTAAATTATTTTTAACCCTAACAAACTTATTTATTACTATTTTACTTATTTTTAATTATACTTAACCCTAACTGAATTGTAATTGTTTTGATTATTTTATTTATTTTAATTATTTTACCTAACTAAATTTTAATTATTTTATTTCTATTTTAATTATTATTATTATTATTATTATTTAATTATTATTATTATTATTATTATTATTATTATTATTATTATTATTATTATTATTATTATTATTATTATCAACAGTACATGGGCAGCAAATGCAATGGCAAGACGATTCTCCCCGATCTCCCCGGAATCCTCGAGCTCGACGATCCAGTGTGCAGAACAGTTCTACTAATGCTCATTTCCCCCTGCAATTATTTCCCCCGCAATTCCCTCCACAATCTCTCCCACCACCTAGATCCCTTCCACGATTCCATCTCCAGTTTCATTTCACGCTTCCTCCATTCTACGCAATCCAGTTGCGAGACTAACTCAGTGCCTGATTGCGAAACTGTTGTTGATTTGGCCAATTTGGCGTGTTTGTCCTTTCTGGAGGGGTATAGAGAGGTAATTTTGACGAAGAATGGGGTTGAGGTATTGTGGAGGTTCGTTGAGAGGAGGTGTCAGAGCGAGATTCTTGTGAGGAGAGAGAAAATCTCGTCTTATTTGGATAATATTTATGAGGGGGCGAGTTGTTGCTGCACGAATAATGATAATAATTCGTTGAATGAGTGGGAAGGAAAAGATTTGACTCTGTTGTATGCTTTGATATGTCTTTCGAAACTATTGGAGTTCTCCAGTTGTAATAAGCCTCCTGATTCGACGGTCAGAATTCTTCGTAATATTATAAGTAACGATAAATTTGCTGAGGGGCCCAAAATGTATTGTAAGTATAATTTAAGTTTATCTGGTTTGCACGGGTCTCAAAGCGGGACGGATGGAAGGATTATGAAATTATTTGATATGAAAGAATTTGCTGATGTCACATTATTATTTTCGGACGGCTATTCATTTGACGTGCACGGTGTTATTTTAATTACTAGATGTCCCAAATTATTGCCCCCAAATTCAGAATTTCCGTCAGAAAATAACCCAAAGATGATCGTCAAAATGTCGGACCGTGTGGATAGACAGGCCTTAGGCAAGGTTCTGGAATATATTTATTCAGGATTTATTGAGATTAATAATTTGGATGACGGATTAATTAAGAAGATTAAGTTAATTGCAAAGAATTGCGGGCTGGAGTCGTTGTTGGAGATGGTTAACAAAGATCGGCCTAAATGGGGTTCTTCTTGTGGGGAACGTTTTGATTTGAGTGGGGCTCTTGAGCCAGCTGGATTCCCTTTTTCGTAAGTTTTTTATATTTATTTTAATTAATTTTAGGGAAATTTGCAAAAGAAGTCCCTGCAATATGCCGAAATTGAAAAAGGTGGGTTTTTCATTGCGATTTCCAATAATTAATGCAGTTTGTTTTTTTAGTTTTCGAAAAATTCATGGCTGTTTTGCAAATTATTTTAGAGTGTAGAGTAGTTAACTTGACCAGAAACATAGATAATTATGTTCTTTTTTTTTTGGTTAATTTGTGTTTATTTAGGGTTGTTTAGTATTAAGTTGATTTTGTAAAATGAAATATTGCAGGGATGTGATTTTAGAAGCGAAATCAGACGAAATAATGGAATGCAAGTACAGATCTTGCCAGCTGGCGACGCCACATATACATGCGCATAAAATAATATTATGCTTGGGTTGCGATTATTTACGCGCATTGTTTCGTTCGGGCATGCATGAGAGGTAATCTTGTGTTTAGTTATTTAATGTATTTACGGCTAATTTCAACTGTTGGAGCCAATTAATATAGGGAAATTTGCAAAAATGCCTCTGTATTGTGCTTAAATTGCAAAAAAGCCCCTCCATTATAGAAAGTGCAAGAAAAGTCTTTTTATTCTTTAGGAAATTGCAGAAAGGTTCAAATTAATATTTTTTTAATAAAATTTATTTTATTTCATTTCGAGAGTTAACCAAATGTTAAGGGCTTTTTTTGTATTTTTCTAAATAACAGAGGAATTTTTTTTCAATTTCCAGTAGTAGAGGTATTTTTTTGCAATTTAAGCCTAAATTCATTGTTCTTTGTTTTTTGCAGATTTATCTAATATAAATCAAACTGATAATTAAAAAATATCTCTTTCTTTCTCTCTCTTGCAGTTTGAGCGGTACAATAAAAGTACCAATACGATACAATGCTCTCTTAAAACTAGCCGACATTTTCTACTCCAACAAACCCCCAAAACTGAACACAGACTGCAAATTCAAGAGTTTGACCGATTCACAAAAGTCAACCGAACTACAATGCCTCATCGAGCTCTCTTCCCTCGCGCAATACTGGTGCTGGGAGGAAATTGCGGAGGAAGTAACGAATTCCGTGGTGGATTGCATTGCGCGCAATTCTGTTGATGAGAGGGGTTGTTTGAGGGCGATTGGGTTCGCGAAGGAGTTGGGGCAGTGGGGGATTGTGGAAGGAGGGGTGAGATGGTTGGCTCCGAAATATCCGAAATTGCGGGGCGGTGGAATTGAGGGGGTTGGGGAGGAGGTTATGGAGATGTTAAGAGTGGAGTATGTGAGGTTGTTGTAGAGTGAATTGGTGAGGTGGGATGATTGATTATAAATTGGATTGTTGTAGTTTTATGTATCATGAAATGTGCCTTTTAGTTTGAGGGTTTGCCTTATCATGGTATTCTTCCTTGGTCGGATAAATATTTAATTAACTGTTGATATATTGCCATTGTGACTTGAGTGTATAATTGTATTTGATCATGTTCCCTTGTTGTTTCGGCCCTAAACAAGGCCAGAATAGTCTCAAATTTCCAATTTTTGGATGCCTCATGAAGTGAGTCACGGAAATAAGTATCACATCCAAAAAAATCTCATAGCTACTTGAAGTATTATTTTGGAAACAGAACATGGAGCTGAATTATCGGCCGTGCAAACACGAAGGTACTGTAGCACGACTGATCATAACGGCACTATAGATATACTGTTTTATATATTGTTTTCTCATTTTATATATTGTTTTCACTTTTTATATATTATTTTTTTACTTTTATATACTGTTTTCCTATTTTATATAATATTTTCACTTTTTATATATATACTTGTTATTAGAAAATAAATTATATATACTTGGTATGTGTGTATATGTTGTTATTAGAAAAATAAATTATATATATTGTTATTGGGATCCGTCGTGATCCGTCAATGCCCTAAGACGTCGTCTTCTATCAGATCCCTAATTAGATCGTAGCGTTTGAATGGTACATATGTGAACTAAGATCTTCTACTAGGGGCCACATATTTAATATTTTGATGGTAAGGAATCTATATAAATAACTAATCAAGGTTGCAAATTTTTTTTGTGTGGAAAAGCCTGCCAATTGAATTAAAAAAAGAGAGAGTATCCTATGGAGGGAGTTGTTTAGTAATAGTAACTCAATATTTATTTTTGGTTAAGAACATGGTAAATCAGACTAGGATTCAGCTTTTTTAGTTCCAAAAAAAAATGCAATGTATAAAATTAAAAATTAAGCAAACTTATGTTGTACATATATTTATATAATTACACTGTTAAAATATATTGTAATGAATTATATATTTTTTATTAACAATAAATTTAAAAAGAAGTATAGGAAACTTCTCTTTTTTGATAAATAAAAAGAAGTCTTCTTGTTTTATATTAAAACACCATCTAATTTCCAAGTCTTCTCCAAGGTCAGCCCTACTTTTCTGACTTGCTGTGTGGAGGTGAAGACCTGACCAAGTCTCCAGCTCTTGAGATTCAATTATAGCGAGAGAGAGGAAAATACTCTTATTTCCAACTACAAATTACAAGATGTGTTAGAACTATAGATATTCTCCCTCATTTTTTTTCAGAACTATATATTAATTCTCAGAGATAGAGAGTGGGGAGGTGTGGCAAGGCATGAGATCTATGCATCGTGGTTCATTTTTCGGGTTAGTCTCTTCTAGCTCATTCAATCATATTTTCTTTGCTATGTTTCATGTTATTGGATATGAAACAAAAATAGATAATAAGGTGCTTTCGAAGTTTTGTTGTTACTTATTTCACTATTAACTAGGTAAAACATTGCTTTGTTTCATGACGATATTATCAATATTATTTAAAATTTTCTGGGGTTAGATTATGATTTTTAGTTTTCTTAATTATTTAATAAGATTTACAAGATGTTTCTGTTTTCTAGAATTTGCACGGTGTTTTATATGTTGACATAAAAATAATTTTATATCTTCAAAGTATATAATTTCAATCCGTCGTTATAGAGTCGCTACAGTACTCCGGCATCATTTCCAATTTCCCATCTTAAGATTATAGTTTACATGTGAAATTATGTCTTCAATAATATTGTTGTTTCATTATGATAATTTAAAGTCGATTCATATAAGAGCATAATGGAAGTTTCAAATATAAACATGTATCAAACACATAATTATGCATTAAATTAGATATGGACCGGAATCCAATATTTTCGAATGAGAGACGTGCCAATTTCCTGTAAACCCGACCGGGTGAACGGGGTTGTTATATAGTAACAACTAACAAGTATTAGAGATCTGACTTAAAACAATTTAAATGCAGTTTACTAAAATACATAAAAGAAGAGAGTAAGTTACAAAACAGAGAAAAGAAAAGAAAGCAAATAATCAACTCTGGCTTAGAGGAAAGGACATTTTTAAGACTTCTAAAAACTGAAGGTATTTTCGGCCCAATGAGTCTGGGCCGTGTTCATATCAAGAATTTGATATTTGCATGCGTTCCCTGCTACCTCCGGCCTTGTTTGTGTACCCCCACACATCCATGGAATCCAATGAATACCGTGACTTTCTAGTATCAACTACATATTATTTTTGGTATATGCTATTCATATTCACTATACATACTAATATGCTATATAATGATTTATTATAGTCATATAACACGATATAAAATGCATATCTCAGTCTACTGACTTACGTACAGACGGTTCAACATAAACAATATAACATTCACATCACATATAATTTTTTTGAGAGAATCACGTGCGATTATATGTTTTGTTCTCTTTACGGTGGTTCACATATTCTTCCTAAATTTTTAATAAATCATGCTAAACGAGAGATACGAATCCCTCATTTATATAATGATGGAGTTAGTATCATATCACTAAATTATCCTAGTTGTAGTCACACCACATATAGTTATTATCTATGTATATCATTTGTGTTATGTTCATTCAACACTCACCTAAATAAATTTTAAATATCATTTATATTAATGATACAATAAACCTCTTTGAAACTCCCAAATAATTGTATCCAAAAAAGGCAAACCCATCAAATTATGTTCATATGGTGGCCTTATTAGAAAGTACACATAATTAAACTTCCTCTTCAAATTAGCTCAATTTTTATGTATAACTTTTTTGAATGATTTATGTATAAATTTTTAATGGTTTATTTTTTTGCCTTTCAACTACTCAATTCTTTTTTACCAGCTTTATTTTAGTGCAATTGTTATCATTAAGGAGATCATTCAAGAGTTAAGGGTTTGATTCATGCTGAGAGCTATGTAAGGTAGAGTTTTTAGGAGGGATATGGGAGGGGGTTTAATTAGGATTTAGTGTTAGTATGAAATGTGCATATGTGCGTGTGAGCCTACGGGCCATGTCAAAAAATATTCCTTTTTTTAATATCTCAGCTTAAATATTTATGGTTCTCATTAATTTTGACATATAAGCAATCATATGGTAACTTTTTATATATTTCCCTACACGTGTTAAGTAATATTCCATCCGACACAATTTTTGTGACAAAAATACTCCCAATAATTTTTTTGTAAATTATGTTAAATTTTATTCAATAAAAGATAATAAAAAATCAATAATATAATATTTTATATCATAACGTTTCATTATATTTTATTGTGATATTATTTTCCAACATATGAGTTTATTTTATGTTTTTATATTATATAAATTTCGTGAAATATGATTTTAACTTATGATTTGCGATTTTATATTACATTATATTTTTATATTATTTAGTGAAATATATTATCATAGAATACTATTTATATTAGATAAAATGTAAAACAATTTATAAAAAAAGTTTGATGAAGGTATTTTGGTTCAAAAATGTATTGAATGGTGAAATAATAAAAATCCACAGTTACATTTTAAATCCAAAAGATAAGAGATTTTAATAATTATTGAGAACTAGTAAAATTAGAGGATTTTTTTGTAATTGTCCCTTTTTTGTTAGAGAAATTTTTCAAAACCCCCCTAACTTTTTACAAATTATAAAAAGAGACCGACTTTTAACCTCCCACAAATTGGGGCTCCCTAGCTCCCAACCAACGAGCGAGCGCCATGTGTCACAAAATTGGGAGTCATTTAAAAATCATCGGGTCTCCCGATTAAATGAACTCCGGAGCTCCCATATTTGCTGAAATATTAGGAGCTCCCAACATGGCTCCTACGAAATTAAATATATAATTATTTTTTTTTAGCTCCCTCTGGCTCCTACTAAATTTCTCATATAAGGTATATTGTTGGGAATATAAATGTATATGATTTAGAACATAAGGTATCTTTGATGGTATTATACCCTAGGCCAAAGTGTTTGTGACTTAGGTTGACGGATTGAATTAACAAATATTATATTTATTCTAAGATATTTCATATAATATGTGCGTATACGTTATTTTAATATAATTAAAAGATCAAATTATCTAGAAGAGTCTAGATGATGGCATATGGATAATAATGAGTGATGTTATACACATCTCTTGGTGTGAAAAGACATAACTTTTCACCTCTATATAAGAATATAAAGGGCTCCAAAATTCTGAAGAACACATCATTCTCTCTCTCATTATTTCTCATTCTCTTCTCTTTTGTGAGACAAAAGAAAGAAAATATCATTTCTCATTTGTATGACAAAATTATGAAATTGTGTTTTCCTTTCGTATGACAAAAATGAAATGGTGCAATTATATGAGAGAAATTACATATCTTTTGTGAGACAAAATAAGAAGAACAAAAATGAGTCTTTCTTGTGTAAGAGAAGAACAAGTTACTAAGCATATATATTGTTTTTTCTTCCCGTTTTAAGAAATTTGCTCGTGTGGATACCGGTAGAGGCAAGCTACTAATTAAAAATATTCAAGTTCATGAGCGGCTCCCAATTTTGGCTTTCATTCTATTGGGAGCTTCTAGATTCTCTCAAAGATTATCTTACTTTTCTAAATATTATCAACAAAAAAGCTAAACATTTCTTATATTTTAAAAAATGACCATTTTATCCTCCACAATTTTATTTTCTTTTTCTTTCTTGTAAATGGTTATATTGAAAAAATGCCATATTATATTGAAAAAAATATTTTTTACAAATACTTACAATAAAATAAAATAAACTCAAATCTTAAAATTAGAATAAATAAACGTTTTTTGAATAAAATAATTTATTAAAAATTATATTAAAAAATTATTGTTCAAAATAATTTTCAATTTTCTACGATTTTAATAAAAAAACAAACTATTTTATTTTTGTTACCATTTTGTATATATTCATAAAAGATTTTTTTTTTCAGTACGATGTGGCAGATTTTATAATAAAAGAAACAAGAAAATGAAGCTATAATATAATCATGAGAGTAAAATGGTCATTTTTAGAACACGGTATATTGTTGATATACACCTCCAGTTAAACAGCTCCATACCAACTATCACCTCCAGTTATTATATAAAACCGGAGAGAAGCAGTTGAGAGCTCAGTAACCAAAAAGGAGGAAGAAGACAGCGGTAATTAAACGAATAGTATCCTGAAATAGGAAAATTTAATTAATCAAACAGTTGAATTACACTTCCAAAAAGACGAAGCCACTCCGAAACTTCCTTCGCTGTAAGATTTGAAAATGGTTGTATTGGTAAAGAATGAAATAAAATTAAATTAAAAGAATGATTCAACTGACACGTATTGTTAATTTTTTATTAAATGATTATTTTATAAATGTTTATATACTTTTTCTTGGATGAAATAGAATATTACCTATAATGGGTACTGCGCTCTCAACTACTTCTCTCTGGTTTTATTTAACTGGAGGTGATAGTTGGTATTGAGCTGTTTAACTATAAAGGTTACTCCCGGAGAAATTTCTTCATTAGTCTCATCTTCTAAATTTGGATTAATATCTTATCACATAAAAAAACCATAAAGTGAGTTAAAATGTATATTATTATGAATATACGGTATATTATTAGAAATATAATTGTATAATATTTAGAATCTAATGTATATTGATTTGAATATAAAGTTATAAATAGAAACCAAATAAAACTATAAAACTTTGAGCTGAAAGATATGAGAATTTCGGAGCCAACAATATGAGCCGGTTGAAACTTTTAGCTAAAATATATTATAGCGACTAGGAGCTAATGAACAATATTCAAGTTCATGAACGACTTCCAATTTTGGCTTTCATTATATTGAGAGCCACTAAAAACTAAATAAGATGGGAGATTCAAATCTTTTTCCTCATAAAAATTCCTAACTTTATAGATTTCCTTAAAAAACCCTCGGACTTTCTAGATTCTCTTACTTTTCTAAATATTACCAACAAAAAAGCTAAACATTTCTTATATTTTCAAAAATGATCATTTTACCCTCCACAATTTTATTTTCTTTTTCTTTCTTGTAAATGGTTATATTGAAAAAATGTCATATTATATTGAAAAAAATATTTTTTACAAATACGTACAATAAAATAAAATAAACTTAAATCTTAAAATTAGAATAAATAAACTAGTATGTTTTTTGAATAAAATAATTTATTAAAAATTATATAAAAAAATTGTTGTTCAAAATAATTTTTAATTTTCTACAATTTTATTAAAAAAACAAACTATTTTATTTTTTTCTACCATTTTGTATATATTCGTAAAAGATTTTTTATTCAGTACGATGTGGCAGATTTTATAATAAAAAGAAAAAGAAAATTAAGCTATAATATAATCATGAGAGTAAAATGGTCATTTTTAAAATACAAGCAAAAGATTAGGTGGTTTTTGATGGTATTGGAAAAAGTTAGAGGTGTTTTGAGAGAGCTTAATAAAATATGGAATCTTCAAGAGAATCAACAAAATTAGAGTTTTTTTTATAATTTCCAGAAAATTTAGGGGATTTTAAAAATTCCTTTTTGAATGGAAGTATGGAACTGTCGGTCTTTGTCCTGATTCTGAATCCCTGATGTGGATGGTTTTGCGGCTTGCTTTATTATTTATCTCCAACATTCTTTATGATGACCAAGCATATTAAATGCACAATCATTGTACTCTGATTCAATGAGACGAGGTAGTGGATGTTATATATGTACTTCAGCATTATGATATATTACTTTAGCAAAAGAATTACACACACAAATGCACATGGATATGGATATGGCCATTTCTATCATCTCGTGCTTGAAAACAGGCCAAGTGGGAGGCATCCACGTGAGACTATTGGTTATCATGTTTGACAAGAAACATAATATAATAATTAACTAATAACTAGAAAGCGTCAGTATCGAGATTTCAGCATCATTCATTCTTACTACAACAACAATTTGGCACGTCCGTTTACTCCAACAACGTACGACAACATGTAAAACACAATTTCATGTTATATTAAGAAATTCTCTTAATAACATCATGATAAGATAACATGTAAAAATACTATTTACCATTTTACCATTTTTTACATAATAATTTTCTTAAATAAGCACGACTAGTATATAAAGAGAAGAAGATAATATTGAAAACAAGTACAAGAAGATGATGACTTCAGAGAATGGAGACTGAAGAAAAGGAGAGAGGACAAAATAGAAGATATGTTGTGCTCACTGAAAATTAAAATAAGAGAAACCCTTATTCTTTGCAATTTAACCAAATTGTAGAAGTTCAAATTAATGATTTGGTTCATCCCTGCAAACAAAATTAAATTCTTGTGTCCTCGGGCAATCTTTCTAAAAAACCTTATATTTCTTGTCTCCTTCCCCACCAAATCAAAGGTAAAAGAATGACTCTTATTTTTGAAGGTAAAAAGATTGACTTACTCTTGAGACTCTTATATGTTGAGCCCGAAACCGCTCGCATCTTGCTGTAGGATCGCCACTGACCAGCATATACTCAAAGCTCTATGTTTCTTTCTCACGAAATTTACTCAGAAAGAAATTTTATGTAGATATTGAGAAAGAAAACGCACTTCATATTGAGAGGAAGCGAGAATGACAAGAATCTACCAATAGTTGTGAGGAAGAAAACACACTTCATATCGCTCAAATAACAAATCAAATCACTAACGTAAAAGTTTCAAAACAAAAGGAAAACATACAATTTATTTCCTTCAAGAAGAAAAGGAAAACATTCAAAAAAACCATTTTCATTCAACCAAACAAAAAGAAAAAGATACAAGGCATTTAAGCTAAAGTGTGTTGGTAACAATCGTCTAATGCATACAACAAAAAACAATCGTCTAACGGATACAACACCAACACACTTGTAAGGCCTATAGCTTGAAATCTAAGTACTAATCATTGCAAACAGATATTTTGAACCTTAAGCTCTCTTAAATTAGTAAGAATTTAAATAAGCAAATTTTCAACCTTCTTCATCATATATTCAAGTTCGTTTGCAAATTTAAGCGCCCCAGCTATGATCGTTGTCACCATCAGGAAGTTTGTCACAGCAGTAGCAAACCTTGGAGATCTATTGACCACATTAGAAAGCATGACTATGGCCAATCCGCAGATAATCAGTGTGTATCCAAATAAGATCTGTGGATTACCTTCCCCCTCTTGGACCCATGCCTCATAACAAAATCGTGCTCTGTGAACAACGATGCCCAAACCGCCTGTCCATATTTTCCTTCTTAGTTCAATGAGTTGATTGGCCATGAATGCTTGATTATTTTTGTTTGAGGACAGGGAGAAGTATTGTGAAGAAGAGAGATTTGGAAGCCGGAGAAGAAAGAAGAGTTATGGAGGGTGAAAAGAAGAAATAAGAAGAAATATATCGAGATTAGAGGTGGCAAATGGTTTTATCTCCTTCTGTTAATGAGTCAAACTTTAGAACCAAATCAAAAAATGAACATTGATATTAAAAATTTATTATGTATTAGATATTAAACATTTATTATATAGAGATTGCTATAAAATATTGTTTGCTATTTTTAATTATATATTAAATATGTTAACCTTATTTTATAAATTTTATTATTACTAATAAATTTTCTAAGTATATATATTCTTATTTCATAGATATCCCGTACATATTCGAAAAATATTTGTAAAGTGACACGCCACCTAATCAAAAAGAAAGTTCCTTCTTTTCTTTAATCTCACAATCTTTATATTATTTCTAATTTCACTTCTCAAGTAGAAGTTGTCACAAAACTTTTATTTTATTTTATTTTATTAAATAAAAACGTAGTAAGCAAATTGCTTACTACCTTCAAAAAAAAAAAAAAAAAGAAAGTTCCATCTCAAAAAAGAACTATGCAAAGAAGCAAAATATTGTTTATTCCTTCTTTTAACCTGATTTCAAAAAGAACTATGCAAAGCCAGTTGCATCTCAAAAATGAACTATGCAAAGCCAGTTCCATCTCAAAAAAGAACTATGCAAAGCCAGTTCCATCAAAAAAACATATGCAACAGCCAGTGCAACCTTTTCTTGCAAGGAAAATTCATATAAACTCTTTTAACTTTTTGAAAATGTTATAATCCAAAATACATTTATTTAGGATAACTTGAGGTATAATCCAAATACATGCTATTAGAGTTAGTTGTTTAAAAAAACTTTTTTTTTTGTTGTTTATTCCAAAAAAAAACTTTTTGTTGTTTTATGAATAAAATAAATAACTAAACTAAGTACAAATTTTAAATGTGAAATATAAGGTGAAAGTGGAATTCAAAGAAGACACGTCTCTACGTATTATGGATATTTTAAAAGAATAGGAGTATAAAGCCTGTTGAAATTTGTGCGTTGCCTGAATAAAATATTGGCAGTGATGGCACCTCACAAGTTATTTCTCTTGACCAATGGTTTTAGTTTTTCCCCGATGGAACTTCGAATTTAACCAAATGAGTTTTCTTTCTGACTTTCTAATGTATCTTAATTAATCTGGCCGTGGCGACATTTAATTATGGAAAATTATGTCAGATAAAGGACCCGCCGATGTCGGCATATTTCTCTCTTGATGAACTAATTAACACACCGCGCGATCTCAACTAGTTAATTACTAGGGATCCAAATATCTTTTTCCCTCATGACAAACTAGCGCGATTTGCGCCAAATTTCTAAAGCATTATTCAAAACATCATTTTACATTAGTTACTTAAGATTACAACAACAATATTATATTCAAATGTCAGAGAATGTCCCAGTATTATAATTGCTATGTGATTGACTATGATGCCGAAAAAAAATATTTCATCAAGCAGCACTTATTCTAGAATCCAGAATGTTCCTTTATTTTCAACATTATTATCTGATTGACTAAAGGTGCAGAAAAAAATTATTCCATCAAGCTCTTATGCTATTTAATGGTAATAAAAAAAATAAACATCTTATTTCTTTCCATTTATTTATATCATATTTATTTTCCAATATTTTAAACAATATTTTTTTTTTATTTCCAGAAATCTGAAGAAGGATTCTCTCTTTTAATTAACACGCATTGTGACTCTTATAAATGAAATAATTAACTTCATGCGTATTTTTTACGCATTAAATGAGTCTTCAAAGCAAAATTTCATTGCTTCTAGAAACTTTCCGTATCTGGTACTCACTTCCCTTACTCGGCCCCACCACAAGCATTTTTGGTCCAAAAATATTAGTCAAATTATACACGATATTATTTTGAGAAAATACGGAACCAATAATAATAATAATAATAATAATAATAATAGGAGTTTAGTGGTTAATAATGGATTGACTGAGGTGAGTAAATTAGTTTGGGACATTTTTGACTATCTAGCGGTTTATTGCGAGGAAGAGAATTTCGAGGGGCAATTTCATAATTATGAAGTTCTTATATCTTGCAAATTTCAGCATGCCTATAAAAGCATTTATTGAACAATCAGCATCATATAATCTTATTTGAATTTAAAAATATTTTTAGACTTTATAATAGTCTTCATAAGTGGAGAAAATGATCGATAGCACAACGTGAGTATAACCGTCAAAATCATACCACTAATATAAAGATATATAATTAAAATTAAATAACTTTGGCTATGACTTTATAGTCATGTCAAATGACAAATACATATAAATCATAATGAGGCTTCACTGTCGATTATAAAATTTGATCCCAATTAAAAGAGAGACTCAGATAAGTTTACTTCTTTTGTAAACTTGAAATATTAAATATAAAATTATACTTCAACAGATTAAGATCATTAATATAATAAAATTGTTATTTAATAGTAATTATTATTATTATTTAACACAAAATTTGTGCCAATTTTTTTTCCGTTGAAATTAAGCAACAACGCTTTTAATATTTCGGTTTCTAGAATCTAGACTAAGCTAGACGAAGAGAAGCTCAGAAACTTTTATTGTTTGTAAAAACTGAAGAATACTAATAAATGAGTGTATACTGTTCAATGGGTGATTAATGCCCCCATTTAATTCAAATAAAAATTCACTTTAATTTGATCCACAATGATCAGGCAATTAAAATATTGTTTATAAGATTTTCATTGACTACGACAGTAGTCAAGTCAAAATTTATTTTGATGAGTCATAAGTTGACTGTTATGTGATTTTGTATGGGCGAATGTTTAATCAGATGAAAGCCAATGATTTATATCTGAATAAGAAACCAAATTATGGTTGAATGATAATCTAAAGCAAATAAACTTAGCCAATTATATACGGCCATAATAAGGCAACATTGTATACTTATCTTATTTATAAGTTAAATTTTAAGACTAATAAATATGTATATAGTCAATTTATAAAAACAGATCTGAAAAAATTATGCCAACATAATTATGTAGCAAATATAATTGGACAAATCTAAAATTGCCTAGAAAGCAAATAGGCAATATTTTGCATAATTCACATATTAGCTCATCTAAAAAATTGCACGCCAAATTTGGCAGTAGCTATGAACTTTGTGAAAAAAATTTGTTGCTAATAATTATAATTCGTCTAATAAGTTGAATATACATATCATTCTGTCTTTAGACTATTGTATAAGATCAGATATCTCTTTATGTCTAAACAACGAATCTGTCAAAATATCGGTCTTACGGATTTCATGTAGTATATAAATTGTATATCTATTGAAGTATCAAGACCAACAAAATTAATTGAAATTTACAGATCCAGTTTTCGATTCCAAAAGATCGATGCTAAATTGCAAAACAACCTCTTAAAATATTACTTATTAATCTACCTTTAGAGTGTTGGTTATATTTCATAAATAAACCAAATAATTATATATATATATATATATATATATATATATATATATATATATATATATATATATATATATAATAAATAATAAATTAATTATTGAGAATAAATAGAAAAGTAATTTATGTAAACAAGAACAAGCCCGGTGTAACCGTGCGATTGTGTCGCGACTGCTCTAAAAGTATATTACGTTCTTTTTTTCCAGGAATACCGTTGATTCCACTTCCAAGGTTCTATACCACGAGTTAAATCTAGAGTCCAATCCGATAGCACAGTCGCGGAGAGGATGACGTTCACTTCGAAAGAAATTAAGTTGTGCACCGATCGTTGAGAATTGAAAGATGAAATTTTCGATTTTTAGGTTGAATTGAGAGGGAGAGACAGAGAGCTCTTTGGAAGAGAATTGGAATTCTTTATTCTATTTTATTTTCTGGTGAGAGGAAATCTGTATATCTCTCTTACCAAATCCACCGGTATATCAATTGATAAAAAACGAGTACCATATTCATTAATTATATATGGCAATGAATTTAAATAACTCTTATTCATTCTCTCCTTAATTGCATTTCCATATTTAATAGTGAATATACCACTAAAATATTTAAGTTTTGAAATTTAAGTTGTATTATGTAAGTAACAAATAATACAAATAATTTGTTCGTGATCAGATCATATAGCCTCTCTAAATTACTAGAGATCTCCAGTTTTAAGTCTCCAAATTCGATAGTTAGAATTCTTCATAATATTTTAAACAACGACAAATTTGCAAAGGGACCCAAATCGTATTGAAAATATATTTTGAGCCTTTTTTGCTTGCACGGATCTCAAAGTGGGACGGATAGGAGGATTACTAAACTATTTGATATGAAAGAATTCGCTGATGTCACAATATTATTTTCGGACGGCTATTTGTTCGATGTGTATGGAGTTATTTTATCTCCAAATGCCCCAAGCTAATACCCCAAATTCAGAATTTCCGTCAGAAAATAACTCTAAAATGATTGTCAAAATGTCGGACCGGGTGGATAGAGAGGCTTTGGGCAGGGTTCTGGAATATATTTATCCAGGGTTTATTCAGATCAATAATTTGGACGTATGGATTAATTAAGAAGATTAAGTTAATCACGAAGAATTGCGAGTTGGAATCGTTGTTGGAGATGGTGTAATATGTGTTTTTATACACATTTTTAGGATTTTTATCATGAAAAATTCGTCAATAAATCACATAAATAGTATGAAAAATACTTAAAATTAATAAAAATTATTTGTGAAACTCTTAATACACTTTTGTGTGATTTTTCAGGTAAAAAGACCGAGAAAACGATATTTGGAGATCTCCGCAAAAAGTCAACTCCAAATGACGGACCAATTTACAAATCATGGGCCAAGGATGGCCGAATTTTCGACAAATCTCCGCGAAAATCCTACACACAATACTCCAAAATTCTTATAACCCTTATCCGTCGACTATCCAAGACGAGACCTACAAAATCCACAAAAAGACGAAAAGTCAAACCCGGAAAATCGCCGAGTTGACCAAAAGTCAACTCTTCCAAAAGGGGTCAAACTGGGTGTCAAATCGCAGAGCGCGACGATACGAATCCAACGGTACAAACCTTGCGAAAAAAGACCTTCTAGAACTCCCAAGAAATTGCGATACAAGATTTGGTCAACCTTAGTCAAAGTCAACCTTTGGCCTGGTCAACCAATTTTCAACCAATCAGAGGCTGACACGTGGCAAATTCCGTTGGAAATCAGCGAATTAAGAGGCGACACGTGGAAGAGTCTGTTATTATCAACAACAGGAAGGACACGTGGCGATTTCTTATTGGGGAGCATCGTTGACGCGTCAGTACGAGATTCTTTTACCAGCCAAACAGATCATGCCACGTGGCATACACGTGAAAAGATTACGCGTTATCTTCATATTCCAAGCATTTCATCTCCGTTTCCTTTCAGACGGGACACCTCCGTTTCTTTATTAACACGCAAAACCGAGAGTACTGGACCGTCCGGTGAAGCCAAATGGAGAAGGAACAAAATGTGTTTTCTGCAGATGTCAGAAACGCAGTACGAGGATTCTCTTCTTGGCTAATCAATCGTCGACACGTGGCAAGTTCGTTTTAACAGAGTTGAAAGGTGAGACACGTGGCAAAATCGTGGCCGTTGGATCAGAAATCTGATTTTGATCAGTCCAATCCCTGAGCGACACGTGTACAATCCATTGGAACGGATGAGATAGAGGAGGAAATGCTATATGTACCCAGAATTTACACCCAGGCTGAATTTGTATAGAAAAGAAAGAAATATTGCTATTTACCCCTAAATTGCTACCCAAAACAGAATCCGGATCAAACTAAATTGTTTAGTCTCACCATCCTAATTCTAAATATTTTCTAGGGTAAATTTCATTATAAAAAGGACCCCATCTTCTCTCTAAAGGGGTGCCATAAATCCACACACCATTCTCTCTTCCCTAATCCATTCTCACACATCTTCTCTCTTCTCCTCCATTGTAAATATCACCTCCATGGATGACCTTATTTAGGGTTGTCCAAAATCTAATTTTCTTCTTTTGGTGACTTGAGACAAAAGGGAGTTAATCTTCTTCAAGAGGGAAGTCTCGTTCTAGAAGGAGTGAGAATTAAAGGAGGATTCGAATTGGCCAAGGAGGCTCTAGCTTGAATCTCCATTGTGGTTTGATTTATTTTCTTCTTTTTCCCTTAATTTTTCTCTCTTTTGTTGAATGAATAATTTGCCAAGTATGCTTGTGAACATTGTTTGTGTATGCATGCTTGAGTAGTTTTGTGTAGAGAAAGACTTTTTATATAATTTGTGATGAAATCTTGTGTTTGATTTGGTCATTTTTGAGGTTTAAGAAGATTAGCTTAAGAACACTTAAATTGTTTGAGTGGAATTATTTGGAAGAATATATTTCATTCAAAACTTGAATATTAAATTAATTCTAATTAGAAGATTAGTTTTGATTTAAATTGTGATCTGTTTAGGAGTTATTTAATCATTTGAACACTTGGAAGAGGATTTTGTGATTAAATTAGGTTTTAAATTGAGTTTATGTAAAAACTTGAAAATGGAAGTTTTTAAGTTCAACCTAATCTTGATTTATTAATTGATTAATTTTTGGAAGGAAAGTAGTTAAGCCTTGTTTCTAGAACTATTTAAAATTGTTATCTTGTGTGATTAAAGATCTACAAGTTATAATTTTCCTATCTTTTGTTAACTCTTAAAATAAACAAAAAATAAAATATATTATTCCTTCTTTTATTATTTTATCGTACATGTTCATCTCTTAAACAACTTCATTATACACACTTTTCGTTCTTAAATCATAACTCTTGGAATTTGCATAAATACTTAGCATTTGAGAATTGATTTGTGAACATGTTTTACTTAAGGCCAGTCTCCTTGTGTTCGACACCCTAAACTCAATTTCCACATATATACTTTGTGAATGAATTAGGGGACTTATAAATATTTTTGTAAATACGTGATTACACCACGACACGTTTTCACGTTGTTACAGATGGTTAATAAAGAGAGGCCGAAATGGGGATCTTCTTGTGGACCTTGTTTTGATTTGACTGGGGCTCTTGAGCGAGCTGGATTTCCTTTTCGTAAGTCTTTTTTTAATTTATTTTAATTAACTTTTGTAAATTTCTGGAAGTGCCCATGAAATATGATGAAATAATACAAGGGCTATTTTGCAATTTCGGCATACTGCAGGGGCCTTTTGCAGATTTTCCTTGATTTTATTTTAGACTAATAGTGTATTTAATTTGACCAGAAGCAGAAATAATTATGTTCTTTTTTGTATAACTTGTGTTTATTTAGGGTTATTTAATTGAATAAATGTAATATATAGGGTTGGTTATTTATCATTCATTAAGTTGATTTTGTCGAATCAAATAATGCAGGGATGTGATTTTAGAAGCGAAATCAGACGAAAAAATAGAATGCATGTATAAATCTTGCCAGCTGGCAACGCCACATGTACACGCACATAAAATAATATTATGCTTGAGTTGTGATTATTTAGGAAACTTAAGCCTGAAATTTTAACATATTCTTCCCTACTTAAAAAAAACATCCAACTAAAAAGAACAAATTAATAATCTAAAAAATGTTTATATATTTCTTGCAGTATTTCAGGTCCAATAAAAGTACCAATAGGATACAATGCTCTCTTAAAACTAGCCGACATTTTTTACTCCAACAAACCCCCAAAACTCAACACAGACTGCAAATTCATGAGTTTGACCGATTCACAAAAGTCAACCGAACTCCAATCCCTCATCGAGCTCTCTTCCCTCGCGCAATACTGGTGCTGGGAGGAAATTGCGGAGGAAGCAACGAATTCCGTGGTGGATTGCATTGCGCGCAATTCTGTTGATGAGAGGGGTTGTTTGAGGGCGATTGGGTTCGCGAAGGAGTTGGGGCAGTGGGGGATTGTGGAAGGAGGGGTGAGATGGTTGGCTCCGAAATATCCGAAATTGCGGGGCGGTGGAATTGAGGGGGTTGAAGAGGAGTTTATGGAGATGTTAAGAGCGGAGTATGTGAGGTTGTTATAGAATGAATTGGTGAGGTGGAGTTTTTGTAAATATTGAGTGGATTAGTGAAGTAATTCTTGATTATAAATTGGATTGTTGTAGTTTTATGTACCATGAAATGTGAGATTTAGTATAAGGGTTTACCTTATCGTGGTATTCTTTTTTGTTTAAAAATTTAATTGGATGTTGATATATTGCGTTGTGAGTTGTATTTGATCAAAGTTAGCTTGTTGTTTGGGTCCTAAACAAGGCTGCTCCCGTTTCTTGGATGGCTCGGCTCATATAGCGAGTCACTGAATTATCACACAACCTAAAATAACCTCATTAGTCTTGAAGCATTATTTCAAAAAGAAGTCTGCATGGAGCTGAATTATTGGGCGTGGCATCTGTTAATTAGATTGGAGCGTTTGAATGGTCAAGATATGTGAACTAACATCTACTAATTGGGGCCACATATTTAATATTGGAAAATTATAATCGTCCCTCTATTTTTCCCCTCAATTCCTTAATGACGTGACATGAGATGATAAATCTAATACAATATGTAATTAACAAAGGTTCAAAGCAAATTTATTATGATGGTGAACCTAATACAATATGTGTTAAATTTAAAGTCTGTTTTCTTATATATAATCACAAATTTATCATGAGTTGGCATGAGACGATGAATCTAATATAATATGTGATAAACTTAAAATTCATTTTTGTATAGAGGAACTACAAATTTATTATGAGTTGACATGAGATGATAAACCTAATATAACATGTGGTAAACTTAAATTTCATTTTCTTATATGGAGATCATAAATTCATTTTTATATTTATTAGCAGTTCATTAAATGCAAATTGTCACATCATCAAAGAGTTGAGGGGAAGAATAGGAGGAAGACTATCATTACTCTTTAATATTTTGATGGTAAGGAACTTGTATAAATAACTAAAAAAGATTGCAATTTCTTTTGTGGAAAAGCCTGCCAATTGAATTTTCAAACGATAAGAGAATATAATATCATATGGAGAGAGTTGTTTAGTGCCTCAAATATATTTTAGGTTAAGAACATGATAAATCAGACTTGGATTCAGATTTTTTTAGTTCGAAAAAAAATACAATAATTGAAAAGGATGTGTAGTTTAATAGGAAACTTCTCGTTCATTAATAAATATAGACACCAAGTCTTCTTGTTTTATGTTAAAACCAACCCAAGTCTTCTCCAAGGTCAACCCTTGAGTGTGTGGAAGGTGAAGACCTGATCAAGTCTCCAGCTCTTGAGATTCCATTATATATATAGAGAGCTATCCAATTTCCATTTACAAATGCCGAGATGTGTTCAAACCTTAGATAATTAATTCTCAGAGAGAGAGGGGGGGATAGAATTTGGCAAGGAAATGAGATCTATGCATGGTGGCTTCATTAATTTTTCAGGTCAGTCACTTCTCATTAAATCATCTTTATTCTTAGTTCGTTTTATGATATGGGATATGATATGAAACGAAAATGGATAATAGAGATATAACAGACCTTTAACGAAGTTTTTCATCATTACATTATTTTCAGGTTCAGGTTCTTCGGGTCTGGATTGGATAGGTTCGAGTTATTTGATTTTTTCAAATTTTTCGGATCAGACGGGTTAGGGTTCGGACAGGTAGGGTGGGTCTTTTGGGTTAAGGTCATATTGCCACCTCTACGTTTGAATGGTCAAGATATGTGAACTAAAATCTACTACTAGTTTCACATATTTAATATTTTCATGGTAAAGAATTTATATAAATCACTAAATAAGATTGCAATTTTTTTTTGTGTGGAAAAGCCTGCCAATTAAATTTTCAAAAAAAAGGAGTATCATGTGGAAGGGAGATGTTTTAGTAGGGTTAATAACATGATAAATCATACCTTTTTTTATCAGTATGATAAATCAGACTTGGATTCATCTTTTTTTTTTTTAATCTGGATTCAGCTAATTTAGTTTGAGAAATACAATAATTGAAAAAGAATTATATCTAATAGGGTGGAACTTCTCTTTCATTAATAAATAGAAAGACACCAAGTCTTCTTGTTTTATGATAAAACCAACCCCAAGTCTTCTCCAAGGTCAACTCTTAACTGTGTGAAGACTTGATCAAGTCTCCAGCTTTTGAGATTCCATTATATAGAAAGGAAACTACTATCCAATTTCCAATTACAAATTACGAGATGTGTTCAAACTTTAGATATTAAGTTTCGGAGAGAGGGAGAGAGAATTTGGCAAGGAAATAAGATCTATGCATGGTGGCTTCATTAATTTTTCAGGTCAGTCACTTCTCATTAAATCATTTTTCTTCTTATTACTTCATTTTATGATATGGGCCGATATGATATGAAACGAAAATAGATAATACAGATATAACATACCTTAACGAAATTTTCCATCATTACATTCTTTTCAGTATTAATTAGGGGAAACTTGGCGTCTTTGCTCCATAGGATGATATTTTATACATATTGCTTAAAATTTTTAGGTGTTGGATTATGATTTTTAGTTCACTTAATTTTATAACGGTTACATGATATATTCTGTTTGTAGGCCTGGTATACACGGTGTTTCAGATTGTTGACATAAAAAAAAATTTAGATCTTAAAACTTTAATTTTAGAATATGTCAGATTATATCTTGAATAATATTCTGGTTCCATTATAATAATTTAAAGTCGTTTTGATAATTCGATGCATATAAGAGCATAATAAAAGTTTTAAAGAGAAACATATATCACAAACATATTCATTTGGAAGGGAGATGCTTAAAAGCCCTCTTCAAATTTCTAAATAAAATATATATATATATATCACAAACATAATTATGCATTTAATGAGATATGGGCCGGAATACAATATTTTTGAATGAGATACGCGTCAATTTTCTGTAAACCCTACCTGCCAATGCGTTATTATATTAGTCAATCTAAATAAAGTTTACTAAAATACATAAAAGAAAAAGAGAAAGTAATAAAAAAGGATTGCAAAATGATCCCATAGACTATTAGTCAAGTATTTTACTTGAAATATAAGAGATTATGAGTCCAAACTCATATGTATAATAATGAATGAAGTGTGAACAAACTTGTTTCTTTCTTGCAAATATTTCTCATTTGAGGAACTTAAAAAAATTAATAAAAAAGAAAAAAGAAAGCAAAAATCAGCTCAGGCTTAGAGATGAGGAGAGATTATATTTAATTTTTAGGAACTGGAGGATCTATTATAAAAAAGAAAATATGTCATGTTTTTTATGGGCCCGAAATGAATCTGGGCCATATCCAAATCAAGGCCTTGATATATCCATGAATGCTACCTCCGGCCTTGTTTGTATATCCCACAGCCCATGCAATCCAATGAGTACCTTGACGTTCTAATATCAAAAACATATTATTTTTTGTGTATGCTATTCACTATACATTAATAATAATATAGTATATAATGATTTATTATATTCATATAACACGATATAAAATGCATATCTCAGACTACTTACGTACATACGGCTCAACAAAATTATACAGCATTAGCACCACATATAGTTATCATATAAGCATCATTTTAATAATGCTCATTCAATATGCACCATATAATTTTTAAAATATCATTTAGATTAATGATAAAATAACCTTTTTGAAACTCCTAAACAACTGTGTCCAAAAAAGGTAAACCCATTAAATTATGTTCATGGTGGCCTATTATCATTAGAAAGTACACATAATTAAACTTTCCCTTCTTCTAAAAAATTAAACTTCCTCTCCAAATTAGGGTTTAGAGTTTATATGAGAGGAAATACAATTTTAAATAATCTAGAGCCGCATAAGCACCAGGAAGAAGACTGAAAGACCTCCAAATGCAAGGAAGATGATCCCACAACAAATAAGAACACTGAAGAGAACTCCCATGCTTGCCGGTTTCTTCGGTGTTTCGTACGATAGCAGCATCAGGATTATTCCTGAAATGAAACCACAAGTCGAAAAAAATATGGATATGTTCAGGTGCATGTTGGTCTCCTGGCTTCCTAGATATGCTCCGAATATACCCATTATTATCCCAAATGATAGGGTTGTAACCTAGAGAAAAAAAAATGTAAATGATTAAGAAAAGAGAGATAAGAAAAGATTTTAGAGTTTGAATTGGTATACTAATTAGGAAATTAGGAAAGCCATTAGTGCCTTGCTCGCCGTGGTAAAAATCGACTTAAGCTTGACTTCTGGATAGTCGCGTCGGTCATGATCATTGGCAAGAGTGCAAAATTCCACACAGAAGCAAACAATACCAGCTAGTAAAACCGGCAAGAGAACTGCTACTATCCATCCATTCAAGAAATAACTTGAAACAGCAAGTGCGGCCAATGCGATCATAACAAAAAGAAAAACACAAAAAGCCTTGATGGTTCTTATCAAGTTCACTTTAGCCTTTGAAGTTAAACCATCGACCCGAACTTGGCAAAGGAGCATTAAAAGAAGGCTGCATATGAAAGAGAGGAACATACAAATGACCGAGGCTTTCGCATATGGATGGTGCGCATGATTGAAAGCATCTATCCATGAGCCAAAGAGAATACCAATCAGACCAGAAGAGGAGAGAGAAGCGAGTCCTTGATTCAATTCAGAAAGGCGAGTTAATGCGTTAACATGCTCAATGAAACAAACTCTCATCTCATTGGTTTCTTCTTCATTGTTGGTTTGTGTTCCTAGGTAGAAGTAGAAACCGAGGGTTACTAAAACGGGTACCACGATGATGGGTAAAATGTAATAGGGTTTGGGAAGGAGAGTAACTGGGGTAAATGATGTGATAATTACTGAAGTTATAGAGATCAAGACAAGGACTTTTGAGGTGGTTCGATGGATTTGAGTAATAAATACGCTTTTTGTTGTGAGCATGAACAAGATGTGAAATAATAAAGAGAAGCCAGTGAGAAGGGTCAGAAACGCAAGGAAGCAAAAGATTGCGAGGCGGAGGCTCTGACGAGGGTCTTTATGCGAAAATAAAGTTGTTGTCAATGCACTAAACCCAATTAAGATTTCAAATGAAGCTAACTCGAGTAGTACTTTCAATTTCGCTTGTCGAGTTGCTTCCTCTTTTATCTTCTGACATAAACAATCATTTAAGAATTTTAATTTATTTAAATAGTTAAAATACTAATTTATAATGGTGTAAACAATGCCATCTAGAAATGAAATAGTTATATAGTTGGATTTGTACTTAATAGAGACATGATCGAAACTTTGAATCTATTATAAAAGAAAAACCTCAATATTTCTGCTAAAGGATTTAAATTCGATATTTTTGGTCATATATATATCATAAAACAAAAATCAACTACTGATAGGTAATATTTCCAATATTTCATTAATCGGTGTAAACTATTTTTTCCAAAAACTGACAAGTTAATTATATTAAACTAAACAGAAGACATATTTGAATAGTGGCAATTAGTATCACTACCTGTAGATTTACTTCAGTTGACTTTTTTTCTGCTTCTTCTGTGGCCCGACCATGAGTGATTTTTCCCCCCTACAATGAAAAGAATACCTGGTCAATCAATTTAATATGCGTATATAATGATTAAAAACATATATATTTCAATATTTCCTAATGTTTCTAATGTTTTCCAGTTATGTATTTCAACATTTTTTGTTGACCTTCTTCTTCCTATTCTAAGAGCCAAGATGAAAATTTAGATATTTAAATCTCCTTAATCTTATTCTTCATCTACTAAATCCAAACCTAAAATTGGATAGAACATATTATGGGTGGGGAAAAACAATTGATTCGTGTAATTAAGAATATATTATGAATCAGTTGTCCTTCTCTTAAGTGTCTAAATCTCCAGCACAATACAACCTCTCTCTAAACTCTATACAGTCTGCACTCAAAATAGCATTACCTAGCCTATATAAGTTACTTAAAGAACCACAGATTATAAGCTTCTGAAGTAATTTTGTGCAGCGGTAAAAAAAATAGATATGTGACAAGAAACAAATTTATTGGCTTTATACCTCCATCTGTTCAAGCAGTTGATCTGCTTGTGAGATTTCATCCAGTGAAGTAGCTGTAGCCTTTGGATTCTGAATCAAAAACCCAAAAAGGAGAAGAATAAAATATATTAGCCTAATTTTTTCCTCAAGAACCATTTAAACTTTTTTATTTTTTATTTTTATTTTGAGGAGTAGATTCAAAGTCCTACGTTCTCGTATATTGATGGAAGAAAGTATTACAAGCCATAATTACAAGTGTAAAAATAGAAAATAAAAAGCTAAAATGTAATTTAGCAAAGTAAAGAAATAGAAATGAAGTAAAAATAGAAAATAAAAAAGTAGAAAAGTAAAAGGGATGAAAATCCACTTAGACAAGAAAAATGAAGAAAAAGAATTGAATAAATCAGATGATTTTTTCCAGAGTATAACTTCATTAGTCGGTGCTAATTTTCTTCTAAGAGAAGTGCCAAATTAATACCTGTTGGATGACTTCAGTTGACATTGCCCTTGTTTTTTCTTCTGGTTCTTCTGTGGCCCCACCATGAGTGATTTTTCCCTCCTACAATGAAAATAAGACCTGGTCAAACAATTTAATATGCATATATAATGATAATAAACGTATATATTTCGATATTTCCTGATGTTTCTAATGTTTTCCAATTATTTATTGTATTTCAACATATTTCGTTGACCTTGTTCTTCCTCTTCTAAGAGCCAAGATGAAAATTTAGATCTTTAGATCTCCTTATCTTACTCTTCTTCTACTAAACAAACCCTAAAATTGTTCCAAGATTATTGGTAGGAAAAAGCAAAAGAATTGTTTAAGTAAGCACTAAGCTTTTGTAGTTTTGTGCAGTGGTAAAAATAGATATGTGAAAGGGAACAAATTTATTGAGTTAACCTCCATCTGTTGTTGCAGTTCTGCTTGCGAGATTTTATCCACTGAAGTATTTGGACTCTGAGTCAAAGCACCAAAAAGGGAGGAGAAGAAGAAAATATATTAGCCTAAATTTTATCACAAAAATCAGTTATATAAAACTTTTTAAGCTTGGAATAGATGAGAAAGGAGAATTTTTAGGTCTAAAATCTCAATATTTTTTGTTTACATACCACTTCTGAGTCCATCTGTCTCTCGCTTCTCTGTAGAATGAAGGGAAAATTGTATGAAAATTAATGGTTTGAAGCTAAAAACCAGCAGCTGTATACTTGTATTCATTTAATTCTCTGATGGATTAAATGGATACAACGCTGCTTTTTTGAAAAAGAAGCATCTGTTGTCGCGTGTTATTATCAAAGAAATCCAAACTAAAAAGAGCGCTAAAATTATAATTTTCTTTTTAAGAAAGAGAATTGCTGAAATTTTTTGAATTTTGTGTGGAGAGAAGAAGAGATTTGAGGTGTGGAGAAATGAAGGGTCTTCTGAGATAATCGTAGGTGGAGAAAGACTCAATCTTGGTACCACTTGTAGGTACCGGTTTGTATCAATGAAGACTTTTTAGGGTTTGAGAAATTTAGAAGGAAGAAGAGAAGGAAGGATTTGCCAAAGAGAGGAGCATATGCTCAGGGTAATTCTTTTGATAATATATTATAATTTTTTTTTGAATTTTTATACGGTGGCTCATACTTCCCCATGTATTTTTCAGAAAAAATTCCGACAAGCCGGGTTCGAATTTGAGATCTCTTTCTTATTCGAGTTTTTGTGTGTGTGGCCAACTACACTAGCAGTCTTTCACGATACCATATTATAATTGTAATTAGAGAAGTGAGAAGAAGAAGAGAAGATAATTAATGATTGATTGATTGAATTCTAGATACAATACTTCTATTTATAGCATTATTTTACAATTAATTTTAAATAAATAAATTCAACGGATAAGATTTCATTAAGTCCTAACCACGTGATCAATCTATATCATTCACTCATAATAACCAAAAGCAATATTAGCCACTCGTTTGAATCAGTTTCTAGAAGGAATCCCACACACGTCGGCCCATTACTCTGTCCACTAATTCAAGTATAACTGCTACATATTTAATACTGCCATCATTTTACAGTATCATCTCAAACAGAAACTATACCTTTAAACTCGGGAAAAGAGGGACCAGAATTGCAATAGCTGAAAAAGGATTTTTTATTAGGGTTTGAGCTCTCATGTTTAGGAGAGATGATCTTTTCTTCCTATGTTTTGGTATCGATGAGTAAACTTGAGAATATGAAGAACAGAGAGAATGAAAGAGGCGACTGTACTGAACTAAATGAGAGCATGATGTGCTTGGTGCTTATATATATATATTAAGTGATAAAAGTATATGATTAATAAGTAATTAAAAAATACAATAAATATATATATATATATATTAAAAAATAATAAATATTGAATAAAATAAAGACGATAACTATATAAACTAAAAAAAGATGTTAAAAAAAATGAAAGAAACGGAAATAAATGATGGCAATAAAAGTGTAAATTGTCAAAATTAAGGGTTAATTCGTATAAAATGTCTTTTTGACACCGACTCAACAAAATATATATATAATAATAAAATAAAGAAAATTTCTTGTTAATTTCTTTCACATGCCTCTTGTCTTTGTTTTGATACCGAGACTATATATATATATATATATATATATATATATATATATATATATATCTCGCACAAGCCTCATGTTTGGTGCTTATATATGCGGTATATATTTTATAGAATTTAAATATAATTTATCTCTAGATAATGTTTTATTATTAATGTACTAACCTCAAGAACATTTTGAGCGAAAGAAGATATTTGAGAGAATTTCAAAGAAAAGATATAAAGCAGAGGGAAGAATAAAATGGGGAATAACATGAATATATAGCGAAATTAGATATATAAGTGCATTATGTGTCTTTGATTAGTTTTTTATACACATGAATCCATGATATTGTGTTAAATCAATATTTATAATATACTACTGGAATTCATATATAAATAGGACTCGTTTAATTGTTACTAGATAATTACCATATACTATACTTCTCTATATTTAACAATCTTATTCTAAATAATTTTATTTGGAAATAGAAATGCTGAACTTCTATAATAGAAGCAAGATCATCCTTCGTAATTAATAAATAATCATATAGTTCAGGACTTTAAAATAAGATAATAATGAGTAATCAAATAATGCATAATCAAATAAGTATGTTTTAAACCTTAACTTAACTCTGAAGCAATGTTTATTCAACGCAGCCACGAATGAACTTTTTTTTTTTGCTCTTCCCATTCCCACCTAACCTCACATAGAAGATTCAATATACAAATCATATGTTCCGTTCTATAATTTCTTGCACAACCAAGTAAAATATCTTAATTGTCTCGTAACATTCAAAAAAGAAAAAAAATCTTAATATCAATTTATTTATCTTTTTTATTAATATTGATTAATTTTCCTTCTTTTTGAGGTACAGACTACAAGTAGATGAGTGCGATATACTATCATTTCAAAAGAAAAATAGTAATTCGGATCCATAAACAAATATTTACATTGATTACAAAATTTATCAAATATTCTAATTAAAATAATTAGAAATTTAATTCTTAGGTTCATTTCTTAGATTAATTTCTAGGTCCCATTGTTTTGAAAAAGAAAATCAATTTGAAACGTATAAACAGAAAAATTGAGCACATGCATTATGAAAATTGATTTATTTACTTATTTTTGCTTGAAGAGCAGGAATTTGATTCATTAAATTGTGTAGTCAACAATGGTGGCTCTCCCTCAAATTCACTTTGTTGGATCATTAATCCAACGTTGGACTTATATGTATAATATTTGTGTATAATATTACTGTCAAATATACTTATAATAAAGTGATCAAATTTAGTTAATTATATTAAGTATTAATGTGTCAAATTAGGGTGTGGCCTTTGATGTGTAGAATTGTGGGTGGTGTGTTTCTATTTTTATGATGGGTTGAAATGGAAAAGTCCACATTAGAAGCCAAATGGTGTCTCTTCATGAAAAGATGTTTATTTGGATATATAAGCAATTTGGTCCCCAATCTGCGTAACTAAGTCATTTCTCTCATCTGCCCCATTAAGAAGAGAGAGGGAGAGACCAAAAGAGAAAAGAAAACAAAGGAATCTCAATTGACGTTCATGAAGTATTTGGAAGACCCTATTTGCATATTTCGGTGTCCTTCATTCGAAATAAATTGATAAGGCTTCATCTTCTTATCCGGTACTAAAGCATGGACTAGAGGTACGCTTCCGCTATTATGTTACGGTTTTGATTCACATAGTTTCGATCCGGATTTTTGGCGGTACCGGATGGTATCGCCCCAACAAGTGGCATCAGAGCGGGACTATGTCGAATTAAGAAAATTAGAATTTGATTTAAGAAAATTAGGATTTGATTTAAGTCGTTCTAAACTTTTAAACCATAAAATTGATCAAATTTCGGGCAAACTTATTTGGGTTTACAAAGAGAGATGCACGTTTTTCCTTGATCTACAACTATGATGAGATGAATCTGATGCGAGATAATTACAAGATGTCTCCATTGAAATTCGAGATCCGTCGCGTCCAGTGAGAAGAGGTGTCACCGGCATCAATCTTGGGTCGTCGTCTCCGGCATCAATGGCAGACGCGAGCCATCGAACGGACTCTAGATAGACGAGGCGCCATTTGGATCTAAAGGGCGCGTGAAGACGCATCTCGTGGAGAGGTACGATCAACGGCATCGTCCATCCGCCATCGGTTTAGAAGGTGCGAGGTCAATAGACGCGACGATTGATCGACAGAGGTCATGGTTGAAGTCTGTTTGAACGGACCTCTGTTGGCTTTTTTTCGGATGAAAGGACTCGTCTGAAGAGATGAGTTTGGAGAAGACAGGATTTGAGTTACCGGTTTGTAAGTCATTAAAAGTTGGGATCTCGAGCATCGGGAAAGAAAATCCGAGAATCCAAATTCGGATTATAATTTCTTTTCATTCTTATGGTCTGGCCCTAATCCACGGTTAGAATATTTATATAATTCTTATTATTTTTTTGGAATTTTAGGCCCTAATAATAAATAATAAATATGGATTTTGGGCTTTAGAATTATTTATTGGAATAAAACAAAAAAATTTATATTTATATGTTTTATTATAATAAATATGGCTGGAATAACTCATGAAAGTAAAATCAAAATTAGGCATATTTTGGTTCCGGCTCGTACCAAAATTATTATCGCATAATTGCGAAATAAGGTCAAATTATTAAAATGAGTTATCAAACGAGTTAAAGTTATTAACGCAAATTCAGGAAAAATAAAGGGTCGATTTTATAACTCGACCATAAGAGCTTGTAAATATAATTGGAATAAAATTATATATATTTACAAATTAAGTCCTAAACAAGAATTAATTTGCGATAATAAAATACAAGGTGGTTTATGCAAAATTGATATAAGGCTTACACGTAAAATTTGAAACAAAATTTTATATTTACAAATAAGCCATTATCAGGGGCGATTTTGAGATAATCTTGAAAAGTTACGGAAAATGCCCATATATAAAGTTGTAAATTCAACTTTAAAGTATAATTTTAAGTTCAAATAAAGATATATAAGGTATATATTTTGAAATTAATTCGTTTCGATATCATGTCGCCAAAGTGACCGCTCATGTTGAGATTAATTATATTTTGGAATATAAAAGGCCATGTTTGTATTATTATATAAATATTGATCGGCCCAAAGGAAGACAATATTTATTTTAATTATATGTGCATATGAGTAGTATCGAGTATGTGATAATTATTTGGTTTTACATGTGACAAATTTAATCGGCCCAAAGGAAGATAAATTTGTTGACATGTTACTTTGTTATCAAAGCTTGATAATTACGCCAAGATATCAATCAAGAAGTTGATATTATCGTCCAAAGATGAAATATTAATGGAAACCGATATCTTGTGATGGGGTTTACCTTTAATTGAATTTATTATTATTCAGTTATTTGGTTGAGCTTATAGTAATTGAATACTGTTCTATATATAATAGTAAATATCGCAACTAATATTGCTAGCATCAATTTAGTTCTAGGTGAATGGTATAAAAGGGAATTTTCAATAGTTCTCAAGTTCAACGATCTTGACATTGTGATAAGGGCGACTTTCCATTAACACATAAATATAAGAGTACATCTAATTAAATAATGGAGATTGAGAAATGTGGGAGAAGTCATATCGCATGTGTATGATGATCAATACAGAATACTATTCCATAGACATTCAGGGCATAATTTCGGAATATAACTACGGTTAAAAAGTTATTTAAGAATACTGAAAATATGTTTGTCAAAATTGAAAAGGTTAAATTATGTATCATCTAGACAAATTTAAATTCAATTAGGAATAAAAGCAAAGGGATGTAGGAATCAGAATAAGATAGCTGCAAAATTGTCGCCATTAAAGAAATAAGTTTGTTTCTAATTTTGGTTTGTTCATTGGTTAATTTAATTCGGTTAATAGACTTGTGTGATGAATAGATTTTGGTATTGTAATTTACATCACGTGTCTATGCAAGATTATCTAAATTTCTACAAATCCAATGATGGTGAAAGATACATCAATATAAGTGACGGCAAAACAGTTCAAGTTGAAGCAATTGGAAAATTTAGATTATTATTAAAGGTCGGATTTTATTTGGATCAACATGAAAATTTTGTTGTTTCGTCTTTTAGACGGTACTTGATTTATATTTCCATTTTTTTTTTGATAAAGCGGATTTTGCTTGTTTATTTGGAAATAGAAAAGTTAGTAGTTTCATTATTCAAAGTTGGTTAATTCGGTTCTTTGTCGGTTTATGATAATCTTTATCTTTGGATAAAATTGCTTCATATAATGAAAATCTTGCAATTAAGTACACTCTTGTGAAAAGTGTAAATTAACATAGGAGAATTTGGTATTTTGTGACACATAAGATTTGATCGTATCTCCAATCGGAGAATTAAAAAGATTTGTGTCAAACAAAATTCTCTACCTTTTAAGTTTCACAGGCTTAAATGTTTGTGTTATATATAACGGAAACAAACTAATAAAAGGAGATTTAAAGTCAAAAAGGTCTCAAGATATATTAGAACTGATACATAAGAACATATGTGGATCATTTCCTATGGTTTCTAGGAATGATCAACAGTAAAATATCATGTTCATAGACATATTTTAGGTATGATTACGTTTATCTCAATTATGAAATGACAACGGTATTGGATGTTCAAAAGTTTTAAGGTTATAGTTGGGTTAACTCAACTTAAAAACTAAAAGCATTAAATTTGACCGTGATGATAAAATATCATGGTTAATATGGCGGTCAAGGTGAATAACATCCATGACTATTTGTGAAATTTCTAGAGAAAAGCGATATCGTCTCTCAGTATACAATGTTGGATTTTTCCAACATGATTGATTTGACTGACTGACGAAATAGATTGCTTAAAGATATGACGCATAGTGTGATTACTAATATTAATTTATCGTCATTGCTCTGGGGGGAACACTTAGTACTGCAACTTATATCCTAAATACAGTCCAACTCAAGCAACTAATAAACCGCAATACGATTTTGAATAGGTTATTAGCCTTGTTTAGATCATTTACATGTTGAGGTTGTCTAGTTAAGGTAAGCCTAAAGGCATAAGGAAAAGAAACTCGACTCAAGTTGCTATTTTATTGGATATGCCATTTAATTTATAAGGATACAAGTTTTACGATCCCACAAATAAAGTCGATTTGTATAATTATAAAGTGACTT
This sequence comes from Juncus inflexus, assembly GCA_024447665.1. Classification (NCBI taxonomy): domain Eukaryota; kingdom Viridiplantae; phylum Streptophyta; class Magnoliopsida; order Poales; family Juncaceae; genus Juncus; species Juncus inflexus. The sequence goes on from JAJHPC010000011.1 coordinate 3,012,668, forward strand.
TTCTCTACTGTTTATTCGGAAGACTCTTAAAGATTATCATGACAGTAGTGGCTAGCACATTTCAATCTTGAGTCATATTGGAAGGATATAAAGACATATTTTTCAATGGTGACATTGATGAGACAAAGTTTGTAACGCAACTAGAATTTTTTTGTGTTGGTAGATACAAATAATATGCACTACACAAGGACTATATCTAAAGACTCAAACATACATCTCGACAATGGTATTATAACTTGCATCAATAAATCATCTCGTTTGGTTTTGAGATGAAGTTAGTAGATGTATATATAAAGTTATGTGGGAGTAATTATATTTTCCTGATTTTATATGTCAATGACATATTACATGCTACGAACGATCTAGCTTAATTGCGTAACACCAAGATAATTCAATTTAGTAATCTTGAGATGAAAAATCTTGATGATGCTTCTTTTGTGTCAAGTATAGAAATACTTTGAGACCATTCTCATGGTATTCTCAGTTTATCACAAAAGAATTAGATCGTAAAGACTTTTAATAAAAATAGCATGAAAGCATTGCAAAGCAGGTTGTACTCTTGTGAATAGAGGAGACATATTTAGTCTCAAACAGGTTGTACTCTTGTGAATAGAGGAGACATATTTAGTCTCAAACAGTGTCCTAATGTGTTAGAAACCATAAATATAGAAGATTTTTTTTATATACTTTCAGTATAAGAAATCTTAAGGTTAAAATCATGTATGTATGCAGTTCAGTTATTACATACATTATGGTGATGCTAGAATGATATTTAAGTGATTCTGAAATAAATCATTTGGAAAACAGCCAAGAAGGTCTTGCGATATTTATAGAGAACAAAAGACTTAATGCTCACAAATCAGAGTTTAGATCAGTCTTTAAGATAATATGGTGTACTGACTATGATGTTAGTAGATGTCAAGATAATATAAAATAAGTAAAGAGCTGCATTAATATGCGAGCTGTAGGTGTTGTTTCATTTACTGAAAGGATGCTAACTTGTTAATTATATAGCATCTTTCATAATGTTAACAAAATTATATTATACTATGGGACATCTAATTATGGGATATTACTGTAGAATTTTGTTATGGAGTTGCAAATAGTGGATATAGTATTATAAGACCACTCAAGATATTATGATAATAAATTAGCAGTTATATATATTCCAACAATAGAAACTTAGAGATCAAGTTTCTAGTTGTAAATAAAGATTTCGGAGTAAACGGTTGTCTATATAACGTATTTGTACAAATTCCAAAATTATGGATTCATTTATTAAAGTCATCACTCAAAAGGTTATATGAGCTAGCTACTCATATGGGTGCAATTTTAATTAAGAATATTCAGTTCTAGTGGGAGTTCATATTTGTACGTATATAATCTAGACAAATGATATAGACATATGATACGGTTATTCGGATTTCAGGTTATTTCTGCAGAAATAAAATTCAATTTATTATATACTCTGATTATAATAAAGTTCGCCTCGTTAAGGGAGATTAATTTATCTCATTAAAGTTATAAAGGAGATAGTTTGTCTCATTAATGTTTTAAGGGAGATGATTTTGTCTCATTAGGAAATGAGGTTTGATCTCTCTAAAGTGGACCAGTTGGAAATAGGAATGTTAAGATCACATTACATGAAATTTCCATGCTACACATCCACATCATGATTCATGTCATTCGTATATCGAGTACGTGACCATTGAAGGTTTAGTTATGCAAAATGTAACGAAAGCCGCTTTGATCCTATATTGATATTCGATGGACGGAATTGTTAAGGGACACATAAAAGTCAATGACGAAAAAGATGCGCATATTTGGGTTATATTTTATACACAATTATAAGGTTCTACATATAGTCCAAGTGGGAGATTGTTGGATCATTAATCCAACGTTGGACTTATATGTATAATATTTGTGTATAATATTACTGTCAAATATACTTATAATAAAGTGATCAAATTTAGTTAATTATATTAAGTATTAATGTGTCAAATTAGGGTGTGGTCTTTGATGTGTAGAATTGTGGGTGGTGTGTTTCTATTTTTATGATGGGTTGAAATGGAAAAGTCCACATTAGGAGCCAAATGATGTCTCTTCATGAAAAGATGCTTATTTGGATATATAAGCAATTTGGTCCCCAATACACATGAACTAAGTCATTTCTCTCATCTGCCCCATTAAGAAGAGAGAGGGAGAGACCAAAAGAGAAAAGAAAACAAAGGAATCTCAATTGACGTTCATGAAGTATTTGGAAGACCCTATTTGCATATTTCGGTGTCCTTCATTCGAAATAAATTGATAAGGCTTCATCTTCTTATCCGGTACTAAAGCATGGACTTGAGGTACGCTTCCGCTATTATGTTACGGTTTTGATTCACATAGTTTCGATCCGGATTTTTGGCGGTACCGGATGGTATCGCCCCAACACACTTAAAAAACAAACGTGCCACCATCTCTCCTTTCCTTTCCAAACGACACGAACTAAAATATGAAAATAAAAAGCTTTTTATATAAAGAATCTTTTGGTTAAAAAGATTTAACTTGTGTATTAAATTGTATTTTCTATAGAGAGAGAAAAAAAATCGTTTTGTAGAAAATAAATGAGAGTATCCAAATAGAGGATTTTTTAGATTATTCAGAAAAAAATATGGATTTTGAAAATTTCCAAATAAATACTCTATGATAATATTAGAAAAATGATTTATTTTCTTTTCCTTGTATAGTTTTAACTTTCAAGCAAGACGCGTCAAGAAAAGCTAAGAACGGCCCACCACTATCTGTGAAATGTGCATGTTGCTTTTTTTGTACTTGTCAAACTGACCAATCGCACGCCCCACCACTATCTGAATTTCCATATTAAGTTCTCGAATTTCATTGATAGTATTCACGGCAATAAAAAAAAAGTCGAATGAATCGAGGAGGGTTCATAAGTTCATCACCCAATGATTAGATTAATTGAAATAGAATATTCATTGATAGTACAAAACAGTGATCACTTGAGAAATAACGCTTCAATAATTAATACCAACGAAAAATATTTAACATCATAATATTTTGTGAACTATTCAACATGAACATGAACATAAATTCATCATGGATCAGTAAAATAGTATTGTCGGTCAACAAATATATTCCGTCAATAAAATGGGAGGAAATAGGAAAAATATTAAGAAAAAAAGATAAACAGTTGATGACGTGGTTTGGAAATTTGCATCGTGATGCATTTGTGAGGTATTTGCGACTGACCTTAATGCTTCACGTCACGGCCCACGTAATGAGGCTTGTCAAATATCTGTGACAGTAATCCTTGAGTTTTGTGTGGGTTGTGCAAGGAAAAAGAAATCATAAAATCCACATAACTAATCTAACAATAATCTACTAAAAATATGTAGATAATGCAAAACTTTCAAACAAACAAATTTTTGAATATTAATATATTTTTATATGTTTCAAATACTTTAGCTTGAAAATATTTATTTATCTATGGCGTGATATCCTTATTCTTTTCGGATTGTATTGTTTCACATATAGTTCATGAAATGAAAATTATAAGAGTTTGTTTATGGTACTCTATTTCTTTTTTTAACTTAATGATAGATTAAATCAAGACCAATAAAATTCGAAGGGTATTTTCGGTATGTGTGGTATTAATTACATAGATTCAATCTTAAATTTATTTTCATTTTATTCCGCTCTCCATTTCAATCAATGAAAGAAGACCTCCATTATATTCTTTCTCTCCAATCCAAGTAAAAAAAATAACCCGCCTTCCCGATTTAGTGAAGAAAATTCGAAATATATGTATTTCTATGTATTTGGCCCCCCAAATATTTTATGTAGTATTAATCTATAGGGAGAAATTTTTTGGCCCCCACGAAATTTCGGTCAAGTTCCTCCAAGTATATGATACATATTTGATATTATATACTATAATATAGTTTGATGTAATATAATATAACATAATATAATATGATATAATTTATTATAGTATATTATAATAAAGTATAATGTAATATAATTTAGTATGATATAATAAAGTATAATATAGTATAATATAGTATAATGTAATATAGTATAATATGATATAATATAGTATTATATAATTAATATACTTGTAAACTGTAATGTAATGTAATATTATAGAGTATAAAGTAATATAGTATAGTATGATATGATATGATATAATATAGTACAATGTAATGTAATATAGTGTAATGTGATATAATATTATAAAGTATAATGTAATATGGTATGATATAATATAGTATATTGTAGTATCATGTATATATAGTATAGTGCAATATAGTATATAATGTAATATAATATAAAATAGTATGAAATAATATAATATAGTATGATATAATATAATATAATATAATATAATATAATATAATATAATATAATATAATATAATATAATATAATATAATATAATATAATATAATATAATATAATATAATATAATATAGTAAGAAAAAATATAGTATAATATAATATAGTAAGAAAAAATATAGTATAATATAATATGATATAGTAATATATAATATAGTTTAATGTAAAATAGTATAATATGATATAATTTAGTATAATGTAAATAATATAGTGTAATATACTAATATTGTATAATGTAATACAATATAGTATAATATAATATATTAAAATATAGTATGATATAACATAGTTTAATGTAATATAATATAGTATGACGTAGTAATGTAAAATAGTATAATGTAGTATAATATAATATAGTACAATGTAATATAATATAATTTAATATAATAAAGTATTATTATAATATAGTTTAATAATAATATAATATAATATATTATAATACAATATAGTGTAATATATTATAGTATGATGTAATATAGTATAATGTAATATAGTATAGTGTGATATAATCTAATTTAATATAGCATAAATATAAAGTAATATAATATAGTATAATATAGTACTATGTAATATAATATAGTATGATATAATAAAGTATAATGAAATATAGTATAGTATGATTTAATATAGTATAATGTAATATAATATAGTACAATATAGTATAATGTAATATAGTAAAATATGATAGTATAATATAGTACTATGTAATATAATTTAGTATTATGTAATATAATATAGTATGATATAATATAGTATAATGAAATATAGTATAATATGATATAATATAGTATAATGTAATATAATATAATATAGTACAATATAGTATAATGTAATATAGTAAAATATGGTATACTATAATAAAGTATAATGTGATATAATATAGTATGATGTAGTATAATATAGTGCAATATAGTATAATATAATTAGTATAGTGTAGTATAATATAACATAGTATAATATAGTATAATGTAGTACAATATAATATGATAAAATATAGTATAGTATAGTATAGTATAGTATAGTATAGTATAGTATAATATAATATAATATAGTATAGTATAGTATAATATAATATCAATTATTGTCATGCTTAAAAAAGAAGAAACAAATCCATACCAAATATTTTATTTCTTGCTACGAGACAAATACAATCTTCTAGGATAACAATCAATTATGTAGACAGTAAAAGAAGAAACAAATCAATTCCAAATATTTTCTTTCTTTAGGCCTCGTTTGGCATCGTTTCTGTTTTTTTTGTTTTTTGTTTTTCAAAAACGAAAAACAGTTTTTTTGTTTTTTTATTTCGTTTTTAGAAAACTGTTTTTTGTTTTTAAGATGTGAAACAATTTCATATATAAATTTATTCAATATTAATTTTTATAGTAAATTATCACATAAAAATACATCCCTTTCAAAAAATCCAATTATAGCAAAAATGAGAATGAAAAAATACTTAAAATTATTCGTAAAAACACCTAAGAATGTTCACTCTAATATTTCAAATTTGTTGTTACCGCAACGTGTCCGTTCCATATAGATTGTGCCAAGCGGTCACGAAATTCACTCATACGACGAAGTTCACTTGAACTAACACTAACCACTTCATGCTCTCCAGATATTGTGGCACTGCCATCTCCATTATCATCAGGATCAATCATATTATCATTTCCATATTCAACAAATAAGGTATCATGAACCGATGGCTCCATTCTGATAAAATTATGAACAACGCAACATGCGAGTGCAATATGTTTTTGCTTCTTGTATAAGTAAGAAGGCATATCTCTAAGAATGGGAAAACGAGCTTTTAGAACACCAAAACATCTCTCAATAACATTTCTTAAGGAGGAATGTAAGTAGTTAAACATTTCTTGAGCTCCATGCGGTTGACCACCTTCTCTATAATCACGTAAATGATACCGTTCTCCACGATATGGAGACAGAAATCCAGGCATATTAGTATATCCTGAATCCACAAGATAATATTTTCCTTGTGGTGGTAGTGGAAATTTATTACTGGGTTTAGTAATTGTCTCTAAAAAAATTCGGAGGTCATTTGCCGTACCTTCCCATCCGGTCATTACAAATGTGAAACACATGTTAAAGGCACAAGCACACATGATATTTTGTGTTGGCGAAGTTCTTTTTCCACGATAACGTACTTGATCTGCAATTGGAATTCGAGCTGAAATATGAGTTCCATCAATAGCTCCAATACATTTCTGTAAAACATGCATAATATATATAAATGAAGTCGAGCAATGTTCCTCATATATAAAAATATATTGAAAAAAATAAGGCGATTTACCTTAAAATATCCGTATCTAGGATTATTTTTAATTTCCGGAGGGGTCTCATCAAAAGAAGGAGGAATAATAATGTACTTCGCAACGGAGGAAAACGGCACGGAGTACTCTTTTGAAATGAGTACATATCGTATATGTAGAATGCTGAAATCATGCGCTACGTAGCGGTGTCTTTCGTTATGACCAATAATATTGAGAAAAATTGCTACTTGCTCTTGTAGAGAGAGAAATTTGGTACTCCTTAATGAAGTCTTCAGTTTCAAATACTCGCATAAGCTAATAAATACCTTCTTCTCCATTCTAAACAAGTCAAAGCATGTCATAGGATGCCCGTTTATAATTTCTACCACCCACTCGTGACCAGTCAACTTTGAAATTCTTTGTGGTTGAGGCTTACTTTGCAATATCCGACTATCCAAAAGAGTTGCCGCGACAAGATCATTGCATTCTCAAGCTCCTCGTCGGAATCGAGATAAAAATATATCTACGTCCATTCCTATTATTAGTAGAAGGAAACAAATTAAAAAATATAAATTTATTTTAAGAAATAATACTGAATTCAACACAGCCAACATAGGATCACAACAAACACAAGCATATGTTTCTAAAAGCACGAAAAAAAGTTCTCCACTACCCCATAACCTAATGAAAAAACATAAATTTCATTGAAAAAATTCTAAAATATTAATGCCCCAAATTGAGAACCCAATCTTTCTTCCTAGTGTCAGACATGGCTAGAAACATATTCCTATAGACCAAACTGCTATGTAAAGTCTCAACAGCCTTTACATAAGATATTGAGTCAATTCCATCTAAAGCATCCAATTTTTTAATGCACTTCTCTACCGTTCCATCTATATTTCCTTGAGCCCCAACACCTTCAGCTGCGTCTTCTCCAGAAGCAACTGAGTTGCATCCTATTCTTTTTTCCCAGATGTCCAACTTTCTTTTAGAGTTCTCCCCAATAACAGTGAATGCATGTGCCATGGCAGATTGAAGTTCTTCTCTAGCCTGACGACGCGCAACTTTGGATGCACCTCCATTTCCAGGCTTGATTTTTCTTTTCTTACATGAATCTACTCCTTCATCACTAGACTCTTCGTCATGATCGGTGTCGCTCAAAGAAGGACTCTTTGTGGACGGATGTGCATGTGATCCGGTCGCTGTCGTATCACCAAATATAGAAGATAATTTCAGGTACTCTTTACATCCTTTTTTCCTGAACCTTTTTGCTGTCTTGTACTTCTGTAGAAAATTCAAAACACGTAATGTAAATAATGTGAGAGCAATAGTTAGGAAAGATATAATAACTTAACGTATATTATTTACCTTATATAAATTGTTCCATGTCTCTTCAAGTAGCAGCGAGTTGACCGGTTTCACTTATATAACCCATACCGGTTTCCTTGAGCAATCCGAAAAAATCTTTCCAACGTTGCCGCAAAGTATTGTACTTGTTTTTTAACCGATCGAATGTAAAATCTCTTCCAGATTTCTTGAGCTCATCACGTATTCTATTCCAAGCATGTTTTGTTAAAGTTGTTGTCTTTCTATTACCACTTTTTACTTCTTCAACAACAAGATTAATAAATAGATCCTCAATTTGAGGAGCCCATACAAAGCACCACCTTCAACTTCAACAACTTCATTATCCTCAACTTGAACATTACGTATTGGCGGTTCCATCTACTAAATATAATGATATAATAAAAATATAACTAGAGACTAGACACAACATAACTTTCATATAAAGACCAATAGTATCATTACATAATATAATAAAATATATACATCTACTGAAATATTTGCAATAGTTTATCAGAAATTATCAAATTCAATATTTTCTAACCATGAAATTGAATGGAATAAAATAATTGACTCAAGAAGTTAAATACAAAAGGACAAGAAACAAAAAATTGTTTATACCTGACAATAGTTTGTTGACCAAGTCTCAAGGTTCTCTCAACAACAGTGGAGGAAGAAAATATATTTTTTATTGTGTGGAGATAGAGGTTGGATGAATGAGGTTATATACTTGAGTGGAGCCGCGGCGAGAGAAAAAGTAAAATTGGAAATCCGAAAACGTATATTCCTCGTTTATGAAATTCCGTTTTTTTTTTGGCAATTTGGCAAAAAAAAATGGAAACGGACTGAATATACCAAACACGTTTCGTTTTTTTTATGGCAAAAAAAAATGAAAAACAGGAAATAAAAACGTTCCCAAACACACCCTTATTTATCCGTTTAGTTTCTTTTATGGTTTCAAGTACTGGAGATAAAGAGTCACGAGAGAATTAGAAAAAAAAGAAAGAAAAATAATTAGACATTAAATTACGATTTTACCCTTTTATCATTTATTTTATATAGAAAAAAACCTCTACAGTACTCCACTTTCAAGCTAATCTGGATTGTTCATCAGAATTAATATTTTCAATGTGGAGTACTGTAGACAAGCTCAAATTATAATATTAAAAAAAAATGAAATATATATGATTAGTAAATAAATAAGTACCGGCTTTTGATTCCGCCATATATTGTTTCATTCATCCAGTAAATGAAAATATTAGTAACGAAATAAGTACCACAAAAGCTGGCTACTCGTCATTTACCAATCATCATCATTTGTTCATTTTTTGCTATAAATGCAATGCAGCGTGCTAAAAGACTGATGTGAATTTTATGTCAAGTCCAAAATGATAATCATAGAAGTTCTAGATTATAGTTAGATTTTGGAATTTATTTTTTGGGAAAGTATATCTGACCCCCAACCGACTCCAGACTATATCAACCCTTACTTTATCCAGACATGCTAAGCTGACTATTTTAGTACATGGTTCAATAAATTACTCCAATCTATAAAAATAATTTAATTAATTATGAAAGTGCTATCCATTTGAAGTTTCCAAGATGCTTCCTCTAATGTAGGTAGCTGGTGCACTGGATGGACAAGGACAGTTACCCTATTTGGGAAAGTTGTTGGGGCGATACCGTTCGGTACCGCTAAAATCCGGATCGAAAACTATGTGAATCAAAACCGTAACATAATAGCGAAAGCGTACCTCTAGTCCTTGCTTAAATACCGAATTAGAAGATGAAGCCTTATCAATTTATTTCGAATTAAGGACACCGAAATATGCAAATAGGGTCTTCCAAATACTTCATGAACGCCAATTGAGATTTCTTTGTTTTCTTTTCTCTTTTGGTCTCTCCCTCTCTCTTCTTAATGGGGCAGATGAGAGAATGACTTAGTTCATGTGTATTGGAGACCAAATTGCTTATATATCAAAATAAGCACCCTTTCATGAAGAGCATTTGGCTCCTAATGTGGACTTTTCCATTTCAGCCCATCATAAAAATAGAAACACACCACCCACAATTCTACACATCAAAGGCCACACCCTAATTTGACACATTAATACTTAATATCATTAACTAAACTTGATCACTTTATTATAAGTATATTTGACAGTAATATTATACAGAAATATTATACATATAAGTCCAACGTTGGATTAATATCCAACAATCTCCCGCTTGGACTATATGTAGAACCTTATAATTGTGTATAAAATATAACCCAAATATGCGCATCTTTTCTGTCATTGACTTTTATGTGTCCCTTAACAATTCCGTCCATCAGAATATCAATATAGGATTAAAGCGGCTTTCGTTACATTTTGCGTAACTAAACCTTCAATGGTCACGTACTCGATATACTGAATGACATGAATCATGATGTGAATGTGTAGCATGGAAATTTCATGTAATGTGATCTTAACATGCCTATTTCCAACAGGTCCACTTTAGAGAGATCAAACCTTATTTCCTAATGATACAAAACCGTCTCCCTTAAAACATTAATGAGACAAACCGTCTCCCTTATAACTTTAATGAGATAAATTAATCTCCCTTAATGAGGCGAACTTTATTATAGTCAGAGTATATAATAAATTGAATTTTATTTCTGCAAAAATAACCTGAAATCTGAATAACCGTATCATATGTCTATATCATTTGTCTAGATTATATACGTACAAATATGAACTCCCACTAGAACTGAATATTCTTAATTAAAATTGCACCCATATGAGTAGCTAGCTCATATAACCTTTTGAGTGATGACTTTAATAAATGAATCCATAATTTTGGAGTTTGTACAAATACGTTATATAGACAACCGTTTACTCGAAATCTTTATTTACAACTAGAAACTTGATCTCTAAGTTTCTATTGTTGGAATATATATAACTGCTAATTTATTATCATAATATCTTGAGTGGTCTTATAATACTATATCCACTATTTGCAACTCCATAACAAAATTCTACAGTAATATCCCATAATTAGATGTCCATAGTATAATATAATTTTGTTAACATTATGAAAGATGCTATATAATTAACAAGTTAGCATCCTTTCAGTAAATGAAACAACACCTACAGCTCGCATATTAATGCAGCTCTTTACTTATTTTATATTATCTTGACATCTACTAACATCAGAGTCAGTACACCATATTATCTTAAAGACTGATATGAACTCTGATTTGTGAGCATTAAGTCTTTTATTCTCTATAAATATCGCAAGACCTTCTTGGCTGCTTTCCAAATGATTTATTTCAGAATTACTTAAATATCATTCTAGCATCACCATAATGTATGCAATAACTGAACTGCATACATACATGATTTTAACCTTAAGATTTCTTATACTGAAAGTATAAAAAAAAATCTTCTATATTTATGGTATTTCTAACACATTAGGACACTGATTGAGACTAAATATGTCTTCTCTATTCACAAGAGTACAACCTGCTTTGCAATGCTTTCATGCTATTTTTATTAAAAGTCTTTACGATCTAATACTTTTGTGATAAACTGAGAATACCATGAGAATCGTCTCAAAGTATTTCTATACTTGACACAAAAGAAGCATCACCAAGATTTTTCATCTCAAGATTACTAAATTGAATTATCTTGGTGTTATGCAATTAAGCTAGATCATTAGTAGCATGTAATATGTCATTGACATATAAAATCAGGAAAATATAATTACTCCCACATAACTTTATATATACATCTACTAACTTCATCTCAAAACCAAACGAGATGATCTATTGATGCAAATTATAATACCATTGTCGAGATGTATGTTTGAGTCTTTAGATATAGTCCTTGAGTTTGTAGTGCATATTATTTGTATCTATCAACACAAAAATTCTAGTTGCGTCATATACTTTGTCTCATCAATGTCACCATTGAAAAATATATTTTATATCCTTCCAATATGACTCAAGATTGAAATGCGCTAGCCACTACTGTCATGATAATCTTTAAGAGTCTTCCGAATAAACAGTAGAGAAAAGTCCCTTTATAATTTATTGACTTAATTATATTTGTTGTGCTTCTTGAAATATCCAAGTTTGCTCTTCGGCTATAATGTCTTGACAATTTTAACATAAACAAATCAAAGCGTAAGTCTTGAATTTCAAGACTATAGCCGTATTTCCCCCCACAAACTGGACATTTTCAAAGAACCGCGCATTTCCCGAATAATTATACAAATCGACTTTATTTGTGGGATCGTAAATCTTGTATCCTTATAAATTAAATGACATATCCAATAAAATAGCAACTTGAGTCGAGTTTCTTTTCCTTATGCCTTAAGGCTTACCTTAACTGGACAAGCTCAACATGTAAATGATCTAAACAAGGCTAATAACCTATTCAAAATCGTATTGCGGTTTATTAGTTGCTTGAGTTGGAACTGTATTTAGGATATAAGCTGCAGTATTAAGTGTTCCCCACAGAGCAATGACGATAAATTAATATTAGTAATCACACTATGCGTCATATCTTTAAGCAATCTATTTCGTCAGTCAGTCAAAATCAATCATGTTGGAAAAATCCGACATTGTATACTGAGAGACGATATCAATTTTCTCTAGAAATTTCACAAATAGTCATGGATGTTATTCATCTTAACCGCCATATTAACCATGATATTTTATCATCACGGTCAAATTTAATGCTTTTTGTTTTTAAGTTGAGTTAACCCAACTATAACCTTAAAACTTTTGAACATCCAATACCGTTGTCATTTCATAATTGAGATAAACGTAGTCATACCTAAAATATGTCTATGAACATGATATTTTACTGTTGATCATTCCTAGAAACCGTAGGAAATGATCCACATATGTCCTTATGTATCAGTTCTAATACATCTTGAGACCTTTTTGACTTTAAATCTCCTTTTATTAGTTTGTTTCCGTTATATATAACACAAACATTTATGCCTGTGAAACTCAAAAAGTAGAGAATTTTGTTTGACACAAATCTTTTTAATTCTCCGATTGGAGACACGACCAAATATTCTGTGTCACAAAATACCCTAATTCCCCTAGGTTAATTTACACTTTTCACAAAGTGTACTTAATTGCAAGGTTTTCTTTATATGAAGCAATAGTATCCAAATATAAAGATTATCATAAATCGGCGAAAGCCGGGCTAACCAATTTTGAATCATGAAACAAACCAAAATTTCTAATTCCGAATGAACAAGCAATATCCGCTTTATTGAATATATTTGACTTGGAAAAGTTATCCTTATTCAAATAAGGGTTGAATCAATTATAAGAACACTTAAAAATAGAAGTTTTTAATGGATCTAAAGGTTGATGGGTTTATTAATTAATTTTTGGAAAGAAATTAATTAAACCTTGCTTATAAATACTATATGATTAATTTGCTATCATTTGTGATTCGTGATTCTCAAGTTACACAAATTGTCGTATTTCCCTACTATTTCTCTTTTATTCCTTTAAAAAGAAGTTTGTTTTTAATTTTATCTCTCGTGCAATTCTTTCTATTTAGAGCAACAACAACAATCTTTCAAAACACAACACTAAATTCTAAGTGAGAGTTGAACGTTAAAATATTTAAGGCCTAGCTTCCTTGTGTTCGACATCCTAAACTCAAATTGCACTTATACACTTTGTTGATGAATTAGGAAACTTATAAATATCTTTGTTAACACGTGATTACACAAACGACAAGTTTTCACGTTGATTACACAAACGACAAGTTCCCAGGGAAGCGGCTTGCATTAAATTTTTGACTAACCGATCTCACGTTTTTTCTAGTGTTTTGTTTAATTGTTTGAAGGTGTATGAAAAAAGGGAATCCTCAGGTCTCTCAAAGCCCAGATTTGAATCAGACGTTAAGAGACATAAGGAAGAACAAGAAGAAGGGAGCACCGGGCGTTTCATCCCCTCCGAAACAAAATCAGGAAGTGGAGGCTTCTCCTATCTTAGGGCCTCTAGATCCAAAGATAGATCGAGTGGAAGAGCCACAAGATCGAGCTCAAAATCATCCGAACCATCCCTACATCCGATCTTCATCATCAGGGAGTTTCTTTCCTTTCCATAACTTAAACTCATCATCATCATATCATCATCTAAAAGTCGAAGAAAAATATTTAGAAAATCAAGATAAAGTGAAAATGGCTGAAGAAAGAACATTAGGAGAACTATTGGCACATAATCTTCAACATAATCCAGGAAATATTGTGATACCCACCGTGCAGAACTTTAAATTGAACCCAGCAATATTAAATGTATTACCTGTCTTTGAGGGACATAGAAATGATAATCCTTACATACATTTGGGTGAATTAGATAGGAAATGCACGGCTCTCTTTGGTAAAACAAATGACTTGGATAACATTAAACTCACTCTTTTTTCTCATACTTTAGGAGATGCTCCAAGAGATTGGCTCAATCACCTTCAAGGCGGGCCATTCAGGACGTTTGAGGAAGTGGCACAACGTTTCCTCAAACGTTACTATCCCGACTCCCTCACCGCCAAGTTACGATCCGAAATCACGGGCATCAAGCAAAGGAGTGAAGAAAACCTACAGGAGTATTACGAACGCTTCATCCGTTTATGCGCATCTTGCCCCAACCACAATTTGGAGGAAACCTCTCTCATTGCCCAAATCCTTGAAGGCATGAACGACCTCGACGCCCGTCTTCTCCAATGCTCAGCGGGAGGAAACATCAACCACCTAACGCCTTCCCAAGTGCGAGAACTCATTGTGACGAATGCAGAAGGCATGAGAGGGTGAAGTGGGCGTGGTGGTCAAGTCAATGCTACCAATGCGGTGGATCTCAAGGCAATGGAGTCACGAATCACCGCTAATTTCGAGACGAGATTCAGCCAGATGCTCAATGCGGTAGGGGGAAAAATTGAACCCAAGAAGTGTGAATTTTGTGGGAGTACGTCACATTTAACCAATGAATGCGAAACCCTTCAACAAGATGTGAACGCCATGGGAAGTTATGGGGGTAACCAATACTCTTATGACCCTGGAAGGAAGCACCCCAACCTTCGTTGGAGAACGGAGGAGAATAAACAACCAATTCCCCAACCCCAAAGGCAGGGCTTATACACCCACCCCAACGCACAACAACAACAACAACAACCTCCTCACCCTTCTTCGTCAAGCTCTCAACCCTCATCTCTCGACGAGAAACTTGACAAAATGATGGCCTTCATGACGAATGGGTTTTCAACCTTTACAACCAAATTGGGGTCGATGGAGACTGAAATGAGTTCACTGAGCCAAGGTCAAGCAACCACGAGTCGACAAGTTCAAAACATGGAAACACAAATGAGACAAATGGCGGATGAGGTGAACATTCTGAAAGGACAGGTTGATAACAAACTCCCATCCCAAGGAAGGGGACCTGACACCAAACCGGTTCTCGCCATTCAATTGAGAAGCGGGAAAAAGGTTGAGTTTCCTAGGGAGAAACAAGAGATTGTTGTGAAAAGGCGTGACGAACAAGGGACGAAAGACGAAGGGTTAGGGGATAAAAATGTAATTGAGAATGAGAATAAGAGTGGGGATGAGGAATTAAATGTACAAGGAAAAGGAAAAGAGGAAGAAAAGGGGAAGAGGGAAGAAAGAACGTACGTGCCAAAAGCACCATTCCCATCCCGTTTGGCGGTAAACAAAAAGGCAGAGGCCGAGAAGGACATGCTCGCTATTTTTAAAAAGGTGGAGGTAAACATTCCCATAGTTGACGCCATCGAAAAATTCCCTAATGTTGCAAAGTTCTTAAAAGACTTGTGCACCAACAAAAGAAGATTAAAAGGGAATGAGAAGGTAAACCTCTCGGCTGTTTTAAGCCTAGACGCCAGGCTGCCTCCAAAAGAAAAAGATCCTAGAATTTTCGCCATTCCATGCACGATCGGCCACCATCAGTTTGCGAGATGCATGCTTGATTTAGGAGCTGCAATTAATGTAATGCCTAGGTCTGTTTACGAGACCCTTGACCTGGGCAGTCTGAAGAATACTCGAATCATGGTGACCCTTGCAGACCGATCTGCAATCCAACCTTTAGGAGTAGTAGAAGATCTATTGGTCAGGGTGAATGGGCTAGTCTTCCCAGCCGACTTCTATATCATCGAAATGGGAAGCACCGCAGACTCTTCTTCCATTCTCTTGGGAAGACCATTCCTTAGGACGGCGAAAACTCGAATCGACTGTCATTCTGGAACCTTGTCGATGGAATTTGATAATGAGAAGATCTTCTTCAACATCTTCGACGCGATAAAATTCCCAGACGACCACAATGCATCAAGCATCTCTATCATGGACGAAATTGACGAGCTCGTCAATAAGCATTTGATAGGGGAGTCTTCTCATTCTCTAAATTCTTTAAATGATTCTTTTGATGAGTTTTGGAAAGAATTAGAAAATGAGAACACATTAGCAACACCAACAAATGACAACTTGTTAGGCAATGAAAATGACACATTAATACAGGAAATTAAAAATTTGCCTAACTCTAAAAAGGGCATGATGGAAGAAGTTTTTTTCGTTTTCAGGACCGATGACAATGGAGCTGAAGATTTCGGGAGAACGAATGCCATCATCCACTGAGAAGGCGCCAAACTCGAGCTTAAACCTCTTCCAAACCACCTTAAATACGCATACCTCGGTTCAGGAGAAACCCTACCGGTGATTATCGCCTCCAACCTTACATCCAACCAGGAGTGGCGTCTGGTGGAGGTTTTGATAAAGCACAAGAAGACGATAGGTTGGACATTGGCCGACATACCAGGCATTAGCCAAAGTGTTATGCCCTAGGCCAAAGTGTTTGTGACCTAGATGATGGATTGTAATAACAAACATAATACTTATTCTAAGATATTTCATATAATATGTGCGTATAGGTTATTTTAATATAATTAAAATAGACCATGAATATGCAATTCAGCTTTATGTCATCAAAGTGTGTGACTTTGATAGTAAAACTATAAAGTGTTATGAATGCTATTCTAAATCGTCCCTGGTCATTTATAGGATATTTGTGGAGACAAATATACTTGCAGATACATATAAATGTATATATTTATATACAAGCTATAAATGTACACCCGTATATTAGTTGACTCGATGATTATGTTTTACTAATCATGGATAAATAGTTATCAAGTCATTAACATAGGTATATGTTAGAGACCATATACTGGACTGACCCGCCATAAGAATGCTACATGTTTTACGTCATTAGCGATTCTTGTAACATAAAGTGTTTATAGTCCTTTGACCTGAGATTGTCTCGGTTGTCAACATGAGTAATTTTATAATTTAATATAATCTAACACTACCTTTAACCGGGTGGTCATAATGGTTATGATTGGGTATACAATGAATCATGTAGAGGGATGAGTGCAATCAAGACGGGATTTGCTAGAGATATCTTTAGGCCTCTTGATGAATTGAACTGAAAAAATGTATGGCCATACTCAAATGAATTAATAAGAGTTATTAATGTCATTTGTTCTTGTTCAGTTTAATTTGGGATCAAGAAATATTATTTGATTAATATAAGGATGACGTATTACATGCCTTATGATCGATATAGATATCGTGTGACAAAGGGACTAAATACGTGATTGTTGATTAGGTAAATCGGATCACCGATATTCACTTAAATTGGGTAGTCATGATGGCTTGCTAGAGTCCGCTCATGATTTATAGACTGTCAAGTCTATTGCCAACATTAAGTGAACCTACGGGGTCACACACAAAGAACAAACCGAAACGGGCGCGAAAATCCTAGCGACTTATATGATGAGTTGCATAAGAATGTCACAAAATATATTGTCATCTTATGTGTTAAGATGTGATATATATGTATACAAAGACTATGAGCACAAAAGATCATGTAATCTAGAAGAGTCTAGATGATGGCATATGGATAATGATGAGTGATGTCATACACATCTTTTAGTGTGAAGAGACATGACTCTTCACCTCTATATAAGGACATAGATGGCTCCAAATTTAATAGACAACAAATCATTCTTTCTCTCATTATTTCTCATTCTCTTTTGTGAGACAAAAGAGAGAAAAATATCCTTTCTCATTTGTGTGACAAAATTACGAAAGGGTGCTTTCCTTTTTGTATAACTACGAAAGGGTGCCTTCTTTTGTATGACAAAATGAAAGGGTGCGATTATATGAGAGGAATTATATACATCTTTTGTGAGATAAAATAAGAAGAGTTTTCTTATGCAAGAGGAGAACAAGTTACTAGCATATATATTGTTCTTCTTCCCGTTTTAAGAAGTTTGTTCGTGTGGACACCGGTAGAGGCGTTCGTACTTTCGGCGCTTGTGATCTATTTGGCCTAAGAAGATGAGAACGGTTTGTTGAGAGTTTTGGTGGAGACCGATTGTGTGTGCAGTAGATGACTTCCGCACGATCCGACCTAGACGGATGTAAAATCGGTTAGGACGGTAACCGGTTTAGAGGCGCATGGACAACACGCATGGTTTGAGCGTCACGGATTAAGCGTAATCCGAAAGGTATCTTTAAAATTTATTTCTTTGATTTAACCGATACGCACGGATTCTCGGATTGATTTTGGACGAAATTTTTGTTTTTCCGCTGCGTTATGCACGTCTGAAACCCAACAGTGGTATCAAAGCGATATATATGTGATATATACTATTTATATACCATTTATAATTTTGATTTATAATTATAAGGCTTGCATATAGAGTATTCAAGTGTTGAATATTCTTAATTGAAAGGATGTGAAATTTTGGGGATTCATGAAGAGGTGTGTGTAATAATTGCATCCAAGAGATTCATACAAGAGTTGTCATGAAGAGTGTGAATACACATATGATGTTATTAATTGTATATGTTATGTACATATTCAGTTTACACTTAATATTAAAATATTCGTAGCAAGTCTGTACATTGTTACATATGTGTTTGAATAACACTTGATATTAAAAAGTTCTAGTGAGAGTACGTTTTATCATGTGATAGACATGTCAACATATCCTCATAACTCTCAAGTTATGTGTAGACGGGTAAACCTCCAATTATAATATCATCAAACTCGTGTCAAGTTCATCAATTTGGTATTCCTTGATCAAAATACACGGATCATCATACCATGTATTTGATGTATGACCATGACTAAAGTTATACAATTTGTGCAATTGCATTGCCGTGACTCAACATGATTTGATACATCTCTGATTTAATTAATCACAAATATACTCATATATGATTTGAGAGTTTGGTAAGATGGGATCAAAAGATGCGATGAATAGATGTGATCCAGAAGTTGTGTCTAAAAGGTGTGACCAAGGGATGTGATTCAAATGTCACATCCAAAAGACGCGACGAAAGGTTGCGACCAAAAGGTGCGACTAACGGGTGTGACCAAGAGATGCGATTCAAATGTCACATCCAAAAGACGCAACGAAAGGTTGCGACCAACGGATGCGACCAAAGGGTGCAACCAAAAGGTGCGACTAACGGGTGTGACCAAGGGATGCGATTCAAATGTCACATCCAAAAGATGCGACGAAAGGTTGTGACCAACGGATGCGACCAAAGGGTGCGACCAAAAGGTGTGACTAACGGGTGTGACCAAGGGATGCGATTCAAATGTCACATCCAAAAGACGCGACGAAAGGTTGCGACCAAAGGGTGCGACTAAAGGGTGTGACCAACGAATGCGATCCAAATGTCACGTCCATAAGGTTGTGATGAATGGGTGTGACCAAAGGGTGCGACTAAAGGGTGTGACCAACGGATGCGATCCAAATGTCACGTCCATAAGATTGCGATGAATGGGTGTGACCAAAGGGTGCGACCAAAGGGTGTGACTAAAGGATGTGACCAATGGATATGATCCAAATATCACGTCCAATAGGTTGCGACTAACGGTTGCGACCAAGAGGTGCGACCAACGGGTGTAATCGACATGCGCAAACTAAGAGGTACGACCGAAAAGATGCAATCGCAAGAGTTGCGACCTCTTGAATAGCTGTGTCTTCATGAAATGGTGCATACCATGAATTGCCTTTTTGAAATGGTGCATGTGATGCATTATTTCATGAAAAGTTGCATGTGATGTATTGAATTAATGAAAAGATGCCTATGATGTATTAATGTGTAGAAAAATGTGTGTTGACAAAGTGGACCAGGTGTTGACCATGTTGATCATGATGACAGTTGACTGTTGACCCACTGTGTTGACTATGGACTATGTTGACTGTTGATTATGACTGTTAATTGTTGACAGTTGACTACACTAATTACCCCTTGACTGTTGACCATTAAATTGGTGAAAAGTTGATCATGACCTAGTCAAAATGTTGACCATTGACTGGTGACCTTATCAAATGTTGGTCGTTGACCTAGTCAAATGTTGACCAGATCAAATATTGGTTTTTGAGTTGTCAAATGTTGACAATGATGACCGTGCCCAAATTTGCATTCGTAACCTTATATATATATATATATATATATATATATATATATATATATATATATATATATATATATATATATATATATATATATATATATATATATATATATATAATAAATAGTTAAATAATATAAACATAATATGATTATGTTTATATTTGATATATTTGTTGATACGTGTTGATATAATGAAAGAGTTCATTAGGCATAACACATCCATCATGGAGATGAAGGAGTCCATCGTCCATCATGAATACATCATTAAGACGATAAGTTCATTTTTAACCACACATCATGGCAATGAAAGAGTTCATCGATTTCTATACATGGAGATAAGATTTTCAAATACAATCTAAGAAAAATTTCATGGAGATGAAATATATATTAGGAAATCTTTATGTTAGTTCATAAAGATCAAGGCCATGATATATCATCGTTATTATCTTTATTCTATTAGTACATGTGATGTTCTTTGAATATTGCATAATAACATATAATATTAAATAAAATCCCTCAAAACAATGTTAAGTCATGAAGTGCCTTCCATAAGTCTAAATCTTTCGATACTCTGATCGATCCTGCATAGGTCATGCCAAAGCTGGGTATGTAGGGACAATCTTAGGAGGAGAGAATGCGGGAAATGGTTACCAACATAGGTCATGCCAAAGCTGAGTGTGTTGGGTACTATTTTGCCGATGATTAGACATGGTTTGATTTAACTGGGCTATCAAGTCGGACTTGGGCTCGGGGCATACGATAGGATATATACGTCGGGCATATGATGCTTATCCTATGTTGTTCAAGAGTTGTATGAGATACAATTGAAATTATTTCTACCTAAATAAGTTAAGTTCTGGGCGATGAGCCAAAGCTCACTTAGGACTTAATTGAAATATGGATCTTGTCTCACTATGAAACTTCATAGATTGAAAGTTTCCGAATCAATGTGATTGAGGGTTATTGATTTGATTAAAAAATAGTGGGAGCCATTATATGAAATATTTAAAAAATAATAGTCTTTGCATATTATTCAATTCGAATAGTATATCTATTTATGTCTCACAATAGGTCCTTGAGAAGGACAGATAGCATAAGATGCTTATAATCTTTAAAATAAACATGGACAAGTGTTGTCAATAATGTTTTCGTGCTTAAAAAAAAAATCGTAAAGAGTAACCCCAAAGATAAGGGTAAGGTGTTGTCCGGGCTTCGGCCTTAAGTAAGAAGTTGATATCTTTTGTAATGAATTGGTTCATTGAAAGAAACCATAATTTCTCAAAAAGATATGAAAAAGGGAATGAAAGGATAGTGTGACTATCACTTCAAGTATTTTTGTTATAGAAATTAACTTGTCTATTTCACATCATGTGTATTAGATACACGATGTGAATTACACATTTATGAAAAAATGTGCTGCAAAGTTATAGACTATTGAGTAAATATGATGTTAACATATGAGTGACAAATGTAGCAAAAGTTGTTGCATTTTCTCAAGTAACTCATTTATTTACATTGTCTTTTTGGACTTATCGCCGACATAAATAATTATTATTTAATGTCGACAATAAATTTTGTGTTATCTATAGTTCGAGTTTATCTATGAATGATTATTAATTTATTATTGAGAATAATAATTTCACCATACACAAATGTCAATTTTCTTTGGAAATGTTCCAATTGAAAAATTAACTTATGTGTTATATCGAACAAAATAATTATAAGTCTATCTATAACATTAATATTAAGAATTTAAATCTAGCATTGTCGATTGGTTGGTCTACTTAAATAAGATGAATATTTATTAAATCCATTAAGATGGATTTTCAATTTCACTTGATTTTGAATCATTTGAAATATGTGTAACTTATTTATTAGACAAGATAACATATACGTCTTTCACAAAGTAAGGTGAAAGCAAGTTACTTATTGGATCTCATACATAGTGATGTATGTTCATCAACGAGTGAAGGTGCTAGAGAAAACTACTTCATCGCTTTATTGAAACAATAAATTTGAATATTTTGAAAAGTTCAAAAGTTACAAATAATGAAGTAGAGAATAAAACTTGGCTTCGAAAA
Organism: Juncus inflexus; assembly: GCA_024447665.1. Taxonomy (NCBI): domain Eukaryota; kingdom Viridiplantae; phylum Streptophyta; class Magnoliopsida; order Poales; family Juncaceae; genus Juncus; species Juncus inflexus. Next base: position 3,035,267 of record JAJHPC010000011.1, read on the forward strand.
ATCAAATTTCTTTGATGAGATCGAGGAGTCGAGAACCAAGTATTTGATCATCATAATAACTATATCGAACTTTATTAGATATAGTTCGATTATGATGAGTCAAATATATCCTCTATTTCTTTCGGGGTTACACTCTTATTGCGTTCATACTGAATATAATTCCATCTAAAGCAGTTGTAAAAGACTCCATATGCGATATGGACTGGGTAGGTGTATCGATTATCTTTTATCAAGATTTGAGGATATGATACTTAATTGAAGCATCATGCATCTAATCGGATTAGTGCTTATTGTGGAATATCCTAAGAAAAGTAAAGGATATTACTTCTATAATTAATATGAGAACAAAGTGTTTGTTACTAAAAATTATATCTCTTTGGAAGAAGTGTTTCCAAAAGAATTAGTGGGAGTAAATTTGAAAAGTTCAAATTACACATACGACAGATAATGCTCGGATGGAAATTAATTCAGATTTCAATTAGTGATTGAGTCTGCAATTAATCAACTAGACTCTCAAGATGTTGAAGAGTCCGAGTATATAACATAAGTGTATTCATGTAGATCTATTAGAATTTATCGCGACCCCAAAAAATATAGATTTTTCGTGTCTAATGATAAAAATTTCATACTCATAGATAATGAGTCCAAATTCTACTAATAGATTATGATGAGTCAAGGCTCTAATGGTTCGAGACTTTGAAAGTTGAGATGTAATCCATGTCAGACAATCAAGTTTTGAATTTGATTGATCCATCAGATGGAAATACGGTTTTAAAAGAAAGACTGACATGGATAATGTGCAAACATATAATGCATGATTTGTGGTTAAGTTAAACTCATAGTATAGACTATGATAATATTTTTCAAGACATCATGTTTATGTATTTTAGAATTTTCTTGGGCATATGTTCATGGTATGACTATAAAAGATGCCAAGTGGATGTCAAGACGTTGTTTCTTAATAGAAACATATGAAAGTATGTATATGATACAACTTGAGAGTTTTGTCCATCCTAAAATTTTTGAAAAGAGTTTGCAAGTTGCATAAATTCATTTATTAATTAAAGCAAACATCTCTAGGTGAATATTTATTATTTGATGAAATAACCAAACAGTTTGGTTTTATCAAAAATTAAAGATAAATCTTATGTTGACAAGAAATTCAGTGGGAGCATAATTACATATGATGTGAATTAAGTGTAACAAGCACACATAAGTTTAATCTTAGTGAAAGTCACTAAATAATAATCAAGAGTCTGATTATATACTTGAGAAGGATAAAGTATTCTTCTCAGATTATGGTGAACATAAAAATTATGCAAAGTATTTGCATATGACAATGTTTGATAATCCATTTAAGAACCCAATCCCTTAAATGATGGTGATCATGTTAGGTCAACTGGTATGTGATAGCACATAGTTTAATGATTATGAGATACTTGGTTGATTTGGCCTAGTGCAAGTGGGAGATTGATGGTGTTATCCCCTAGGCCAAATTGTTTGTGACCTAGATGATGGATTGTAATAACAAACATAATACTTATTCTAAGATATTTCATATAATATGTGCGTATAGGTTATTTTAATATAATTAAAATAGACCATGAATATGCAATTCAGCTTTATGTCATCAAAGTGCGTGACTTTGATAGTAAAACTATAAAGTGTTATGAATGCTATTCTAAGGGTAGGATATTTGTGGAGACAAATATACTTGCAGATACATATAAATGTATATATTTATATACAAGCTATAAATGTACACCCGTATATTAGTTGACTGATGATTATGTTTTACTAATCATGGATAAATAGTTATCAAGTCATTAACATAGGTATATATTAGAGACCATATACTGGACTGACCCGCCATAAGAATGCTACATGTTTTACGTTATTAGCGATTCTTGTAACATAAAGTGTTTATAGTCCTTTGACCTGAGATTGTCTCGGTTGTCAACATGAGTAATTTTATACTTTAATATAATCTAACACTACCTTTAACCGGGTGGTCATAATTGTTATGATTGGGTATACAATGAATCATGTAGAGGGATGAGTGCAATCAAGACGGGATTTGCTCCTCTCATAAATGAGAGAGATATCTTTAGGCCTCTTGATGAATTGAACTGAAAAAATGTATGGCCATACTCAAATGAATTAATAAGAGTTATTTCTTGTTCAGTTTAATTTGGGATCAAGAAATATTATTTGATTAATATAAGGATGACGTATTACATGCCTTATGATCGATATAGATATCGTGTGACAAAGGGACTAAATACGTGATTGTTGATTAGGTAAATCGGATCACCGATATTCACTTAAATTGGGTAGTCATGATGGCTTGCTAGAGTCCGCTCATGATTTATAGACTGTCAAGTCTATTGCCAACATTAAGTGAACCTACAGGGTCACACACAAAGAACAAACTGAAACGGGCGCAGAAAATCCTAGCGACTTATATGATGAGTTGCATAAGAATGTCACAAAATATATTGTCATCTTATGTGTTAAGATGTTATATATATGTATACAAAGACTATGAGCACAAAAGATCATGTAATCTAGAAGAGTCTAGATGATGGCATATGGATAATGATGAGTGATGTCATACACATCTTTTAATGTGAAGAGACATGACTCTTCACCTCTATATAAGGACATAGAGGGCTCCAAATTTAATAGACAACAAATCATTCTTTCTCTCATTATTTCTCATTCTCTTTTGTGAGACAAAAGAGAGAAAAATATACTTTCTCATTTGTGTGACAAAATTACGAAAGGGTGCTTTCTTTTGTGAGATAAAATAAGAAGAGTTTTCTTATGCAAGAGGAGAACAAGTTACTAGCATATATATTGTTCTTCTTCCTGTTTTAAGAAGTTTGTTCGTGTGGACACCGGTAGAGGCGTTCGTACTTTCGGCGCTTGTGATCTATTTGGCCTAAGAAGATGAGAACGGTTTGTTGAGAGTTTTGGTGGAGACCGATTGTGTGTGCGGTAGATGACTTCCGCACGATCCGACCTAGACGGACGTAAAATCGGTTAGGACGGTAACCGGTTTAGAGGCGCATGGACAACACGCATGGTTTGAGCGTCACGGATTAAGCGTAATCCGAAAGGTATCTTTAAGATTTATTTCTTTGATTTAACCGATACGCACGGATCCTCGGATTGGTTTTGGACGAAATTTTTATTTTTCCGCTGCGTTATGCACGTCTGAAACCCAACAGTTATTTATTATGCTTCTAGGACACTTGACGATGCACAACGAAATTACACGACCACAAGAAAAAGAATTATTGGCTATTGTGTTTGCATTGGAAAAGTTCCGATCATATTTGGTCGGAACAAAAGTGGTTGTGTTTTCAGATCATGCAGCACTGAAGTACTTGATGAAGAAAAAGGAGTGGAAACCGCGACTTTTACGATGGCTTCTCCTTCTTCAAGAATTCAATGTGGAGGTCTGAGACAAAAAAGGTGCAGAGAACCTCGTCGCCGATCATCTCAGTCGACTCCCGACAAATGAAGGTGACGTTCTACCAATCAATGAGCTATTTCCTGGCGAGCATCTTTACGCAATCCAGACGAGCACGCCTTGGTATGCAGACATCGTCAACCTTCTGGAGACGGGACAAATGCCAAACACGCTTTCTCGCGCTCAGAAGGATAAGCTCAAGAACGACTCGCGCTACTATTTCTGGGAAGATCCACTCCTCTACAAGATCTGCTCCGATCAAATGGTGCGCAAATGCGTACCCGATTGTGACTTCAACTCGGTATTATCCTTTTGTCACTCTCTAGAATGTGGGGGCCACTTTGGAGCCCAACTCACTAGTCACAAGGTGCTCCAAAGCGGATTGTATTGGCCAACTCTTTAGAAAGATGCTCATTCCTTTGTGAAGAGTTGTGAGAATTGCCAAAGAACGGGGAATTTAACCCGCAAAAGTGAAATGCCTCTTAAAACTTTATTGTTTTCTGAGCTTTTCGACGTATGGGGGATAGATTTTATGGGCCCATTTCCTCAATCAAATGGTTATTTGTACATTCTTGTATGCGTCGACTATGTGTCTAAGTGGGTCGAGGCAGTTCCAACAAGAGACGCCAACTCCAAAACGGTGATCGAGTTCCTTAAAAAGAACATCTTTCAGCGCTTTGGAGTACCTAAAGCTATCATTAGTGATAATGGCTCTCATTTCAACAATAAATACCTCGAATCACTTTTGAAAAATTACCATGTCCAACATCGCATGTCGACTGCATACCATCCCCAAACTAATGGCCAAGCTGAAATCTCTAATCGTGAAATAAAAACAATCCTTGAGAAGGTGGTTAATCCATCTCGCAAGGATTGGAGTCAGAGGCTTGGGGATGCATTATGGGCATATCGTACCGCATACAAAACACCGATAGGGATGACTCCTTTCAAACTTGTGTATGGAAAGAGTTGTCATTTACCGGTCGAAATTGAACACAAGGCTTTTTGGGCAATAAAAAAGGTAAATCAAGATTACCCAAAAGATGCGGTATTGAGGAAAATGCAAATTCAAGAATTGGAAGAGCTTCGTCTTGAAGCTTATGATAATTTGAAAATTTACAAAGAAAAGCTAACCATCGCTCACGACAAACTTATTCGCAAAAAAGAGTACAAGGTTGGCGATAAGGTTTTGTTGTTCAACTCTCGGTTGCGATTGCATCCCGGGAAGTTGAAGAGCAGATGGACAGGCCCCTTTACAATAATCAACATTTTTCCCCTTGGAGTGTTTGAAATCTCTAGGGAAGGAGGGGACGCATTCAAAGTCAACGGCGACCGCTTAAAGGCATTTTACGAAAATCATGATGCGCGATGGTTTGACGAGCAAGAGTTGGGCGAAGCGCCAAGCGGCGCAGAAGAGGAAAGGTGAATAACGCACGTCGGGCTCGAGACGTTAAACGGGAGCGCTTGGCGAGAGGCAACTCGTCCTGTCAGGTCGTATTTTTCTTTTTTGTTTTTAATTTTTCTTTTGACAAAACTTATTCATTTACACTTAAATTTTTGTAAAAGTTTAAGTGTGGTGAGGGTGATTTTGCACAAAATCATTACTACTTCCAATTTTCACAATTCCTAAACTTTCTCTTTCATATACAAAAGTTTAAGTGTGGTGATATTCATTTTGTGCAAAAAAAAAAAAAAAAAAACCAAGTTTTGTAATTTTTTTGTGTTTAAAAAAAAAAAAAATTTGTTTTTATTTCATTTTCCTAATTTTTTGTAAATAAGTTGTTATTTTTGTAAATACACTCTCTTGCTTGGATTTGTAAATAAATAAAAAGACTTCTAAAAGAAAAGTGAAAAAAGGGTTTTTGAAAAAGAAGAGTTTTGACATCAAGTCCTTCAAGCAACAAGTTTTTGAAAATTTTAGGGTTTTGGAAAATGATGAATAATTTTTGAAAACTTTTAAAGGACATTAAATTATTTGCCATAATATTTTCCATTCCACCTCATTCCATCTATACTATCCACATAAAGTTCATTAATAGTTTGAAAATTTCATAATGTGTTCATCTCCTCAATATTTTACAACAAGATATAATGTTTCCAATCTTTAGTACCGTATTGGAAATTTTCGAAATTAACTCTATCTTTTACATCATGGTTTTGGAAAATATCTTGAATTTAACCAACCTTTCGAGCATGTTAATAACATGTGCGACCGCTTCTAAATTCGGAGAAAATAAATTTTTCGGCCCGTATATTATCTCCCCAACCCAGTATATTATACCCTATCCCATTGTAAATAAATAAACGGGATTTAAAAAAAAAAAAAAAAATCGTTTTAAAGTGTTAAAAGCACAACTTTTCTCTCGAGAATTGATTCATGGATATCGTATCGGACTTTTAACTTGTTTGGGGGTGAAGTAAAAATCGAGTTGAAACCTTAGGGTAAAATTTAGGGGGTTAAAGTATAAAATTTTCTTAGGGTACTAGCGTTTGGAAAATAGATAATTGGGATAAAAGATTGGCGAGTTGAAACGAACTTGAGATTTTAAAATTATTAATGGTCATTCACCAACATTCGTGTATTATTATAATAATCGACTAATAATGTGGCAATAATTTAATAACTTCTCAAATGAATTTAAACTGATTCTAAAAACCCTATAACTTAACTTAAACTTACGCTTGAGGACAAGCTTGATGTAAGTGTGGTGAGATTTGTAATATGTATTTTTATACACATTTTTAGGGTTTTTATCATGAAAAATTCGTCAATAAATCACATAAATTGTATGAAAATTATTTAAAATTAATAAAAATTATCTGTGAAACTCTTAATACACTTTTGTGTGATTTTTCAGGTAAAAAGACCGAGAAAACGATATTTGGAGACCTCAGCAAAAAGTCAACTCCAAATGACGGACCGATTCGCAAAACATGGGCCAAAGATGGCCGAATTTTCGACAAATCTTTGCGAAAACCCTCCACACAATTCTCCAAAATTCTTACAACCCTTATCCATCCACTATCTAAGCCAAGACCTACAAAATCCACAAAAAGACGAAAAGTCAACATCGGGAAATCGCCGAGTTGACCAAAAGTCAACTTTTCCAAAAAGGGTCAAACTGGGTGTCAAATCGTAGAGCGCGATGATACAAATCCAACGGTACAAACCTTGCGAAAAAAGACCTTCTAGAACTCCCAGAAAATGCGATACAAGATTTGGTCAAAGTCAACCTTTGACCGGGTCAAAACTCTTCCAACCAACCGGAGTGTGACACGTGGCAGATTCGGTTTGAAATCAGCGAATCATGAAGTGCCACGTAGCAAAGACAGTTCAAAATCAGCAAAAAGAAAAACACGTGGCGCGTTTTTCTTGGGGGGCATCGGCGACGAAATCCGTACGCGTCAGTCGAGAATCGAATTTCAGCCAATCACGTATTGCCACGTGGCATACACGTGAAAAGATTACGCGTTATCTTCAGATTCCAAGCAATTCATCTCTGTTTCCTTTAACACTAGACACCTCCGTTTCTTTATTAACACGCAAAACCGAAGGCACTGGACCCTTCACGCGTTTTCTGGGAAATCAGAACGAGATCAGTACGAGGAAAGGGTAGGCCAATGGGAGCATGACATGTGGCAGATTCGTTTCAACAGAAATTGAGGGGGAGACACGTGGCAAAACTATAGCCGTTGGATCAGAAATCTGATTTTGATCAGTCCAACCAGAGAGTGACACGTGTGCAATCCGTTAGAACGGATGAGATAGAGGAAGAAATGTTATGTTTACCCGAAATTGCACCCAAGCCGAATTTGTATAGAAAAGGAAGAAGTAGTGCTATTTACCCCCAAATTGCTACCCAAAACGAGAATCCGGATCAAGCTAAATTGTTTAGTCCCACCATCCTAATTCTAAATATTTTCTAGGGTAAATTTCACTATAAAAAGACCCCATCTTCTCTCTAGAGAGAGCCATTCATCCACACAACCATTCAATCCTCCATTCTTACATCACCATACACCATTTTTCATCTCTTTCACCATTTTCAACTCTATTATTTTCTTTTCCACCATTAATGTCCATAAACTTCAAAACTCCAATTTTTGAGACTTGAGAGAGAAGATAGAATTTTAGAGAAGAAAGAAGTGCTTGAACTAAAAGGTGAAGGTGATAAATCAATCAAGAAGGAGAGAGATCGAGAACGATTCACTTCTTTAGGGTTTGATTTAATTCTTCTTTTTCTTTTTCTTTTTTTTATTTTCTTGGTTGGATTTTAATATGATTTTTTTTGGACATGAGTGAGTAGTTTTAAGGGTAGGGAAAGACTTTTTGTGTAGCCTTGATGATGAAATCTTGAGAAAACTTGCATTTATTTAGTATTTTTAAGATTAAATCTTGAGATATTTTTATGAGTTTTAAAGTTAAATTATTTGGAAGGATAATTTGATGTTAAATATTTATAAAAAAATCTTAGAGATTTGTTTGAATATATTTGACTTGAAAAGTTATCCTTATTCAAATAAGAGTTAAATCAATTATAAGAACACTTAAAAATAGAAGTTTTTAATGGATCTAAAGGTTGATGAGTTTATTAATTAATTTTTGGAAAGAAATTAATTTAACCTTGCTTATAAATACTATATGATTAATTTGCTATCATTTGTGATTCGTGATTCTCAAGTTACACAAATTGTCGTATTTCCCTACTATTTCTCTTTTATTCCTTTAAAAAGAAGTTTGTTTTTAATTTTATCTCTCGTGCAATTCTTTCTATTTAGAGCAACAACAACAATCTTTCAAAACACAACACTAAATTCTAAGTGAGAGTTGAACGTTAAAATATTTAAGGCCTAGCTTCCTTGTGTTCGACATCCTAAACTCAAATTGCACTTATACACTTTGTTGATGAATTAGGAAACTTATAAATATCTTTGTTAACACGTGATTACACAAACGACAAGTTTTCGCGTTGTTACAATAATGGGCTTATTTGTAAATATAAAATATTTTATGCCTAATTTTACATACAAGTCCCTTATATCAATTTTGCACAACTTTTCTTGTATTTTACTAGCACAATTAATCCTTACTTAGGACTTATTTGTAAATATATATAATTTTAGTCCAATTATATTTACAAGCCCTTATGATCGAGTTATAAAATCGACCTTTTATTTTCCTGAATTAGCATTAATAACTTAACTCCTTTGATAACTCATTTTATACTTAAAATTTCACAATTTATGTGAAATTAATTTTGATACATGCTTGTATCAAAATATACCTAATTTTGCCTGAATAAGTTATCATAACTTTACGAGTAATAAATGCCTAATGAATTTAACTAGAAATAAAACATATTTTAAATATTACTTAAAATCTTTTGTTTTATTTATAATATAAAACCCATCAAAAATTCATATTCTTATTTTCCTAAAACTTAGTTATTTTAGGCCTAATAGTAATACCTAATTTCCTTAATTTTACTTTAATCAGATTAAATACAACTTATTTGGTTGACCTTATTTCCCTTTTTACTCTTTAATGGGCCAAAGATATATTTATTTTAATTTACTTAATGAATTCGGCCCATAAATTTAACCAGCCCAAATTTATATTTGTTAAAATCTGAATTGTAATTTTCGGTTTCTATAGCCCGATTTTTCTTTTCCCAGATTTTAAAAGACTGTAAAATCCGAGAAACGAATTCTCGTCTCTTCCAAATGAACCCTTAAACCTTTACACGAGATTTCTCGCGTCTGTTCAAACTTCCGCCCCAAATCAGACGCAAATCGCGTCTCTTCAGCCCCTGATTCCGGCGTCTCTTCGAGAGGTACATTCGCACCTCTTCTTCGCCTACGAATTTCATTTCCTTCGCGCCTCTTCCAGAGAGTGTCGCGCCCGTCCACTGATGGCATCCTTTCGCACAACCATGGCGCCTCGTCGATCTGGCGTCCGTTCGATGGCTCGCGACTGTCAGCGATGAGCCCTGCCTTTTCCTTCGCTCATAACCCAAGATTGATTACGGTGGCACCTTCTCTCACCGGCAACAATGACGGATGAAAAACTTAAGGGCTCTTAACTACTCTAATTCTAAATCCAGTGAAAATACCAAAATCCCTTTCTTGATCCAATTTGATTTGAACCACAAAGTATCTAATATTTTCTCTAATTCTAGTCTCTTGATAAATTCTTTCATTTCGAGAGTAATCCTCGAGATGTACATAAAATTTGCCCCTTTACCCGAATTATTCATATTTGGCTCAATTTATCACTTTTAAATTCAAACTAATTTTAATCAAACTCTGCTTTCTTTAATAACTGAAATTGAACAAAAAATAATCCTGATTCACCATAGTCCCGCTCTGATGCCATTTGTTGGGGCGATACCGTCCGGTACCGCCAAAATCCGGATCGAAAACTATGTGAATCAAAACCGTAACATAATAGCGAAAGCATACCTCTAGTCCTTGCTTAAATACCGAATTAGAAGATGAAGCCTTATCAATTTATTTCGAATGAAGGACACCGAAATATGCAAATAGGGTCTTCCAAATACTTCATGAACGCCAATTGAGATTCCTTTGTTTTCTTTTCTCTTTTGGTCTCTCCCTCTCTCTTCTTAATGGGGCAGATGAGAGAATGACTTAGTTTATGTGTATTGGGGACCAAATTGCTTATATATCCAAATAAAGACCCTTTCATGAAGAGACACCATTTGGCTCCTAATGTGGGACTTTTCCATTTTAGCCCATCATAAAAATAGAAACACACCACCCACAATTCTACACATCAAAGGCCACACCCTAATTTGACACATTAATACTTAATATCATTAACTAAACTTGATCACTTTATTATAAGTATATTTGACAGTAATATTATACAGAAATATTATACATATAAGTCCAACGTTTGATTAATGATCCAACAAAAATATATTTGGACAAGGACAGTTATGGTAGAAAACAAACATACACTAATATACTTTCCCTTTAACAAATCATTATAGAAAAGGATCCCTACAATGAATATATAGTTGAAGAGACATTAGACGGTTTGTTTTTGTAGTCATTTTACAACTTAGGAAAAACAATTTTTGGGCCATGGCGAAAAAACGACGATACTCCCAAGGAACTCATTTATTGAAGGTCTTTATCCAGAATTTAATTGTTGGTTAAATTGAGGTTTAATTAGGTAATTTTTTATATTTTGTAGGTATTCATGATATTTTAATTAGGTAAATAATTTGAAAATTTTGACATAATATAGCAATAGTTGGAAATGTTTTTTCGTATATTTTATAGATATTCGTGATACTTTAGGTTAAATTTTAATATTCTAGATTAATTTTTATGATATTTTGGGCTAAAATTTGGTTATTCATGTTAAATTTTGGTTAATTGAACAATTTGGGGGAAATCATCGTTATTGGTACTACAATTCAGAATCTTGTCTAACGTATCAACAGTTCAAAATATTTTCCATATTTTATATGTTGTTCTACTTTAGTAAATCATTTTTAAATACGTGCCGATGATTGAACCTTCCTCTCTTCCACAAATATTCAAAAACGAACTTTCTCCATCATTTCTAATTGACATTGTCAAATGCACCGCCACATTTTTCCGGTATTTCTACTTTTTTTGTTCTTTATTATTATTATTATTACTGCATTTTTTTTGTTTTAAGTAAATTTATTGTTTTTTTTGTGTTTTTTTATGAAGGGAAGAGACAGAATTGGCAGTGAATATATTGGATAATTTGTGCAAAGTACCGCGATTTGACATGATATCAATGTGCATTCCTCCCTCTGATCGTACCGGTCCGTACCTCTTCTATTTTCATATCCTCATAAAACTTAGATAGTATTGAAAGTTAAATCTCTTATAAACTCTATCTTTGATGATTTGATTTGTTTTAGAAATGAAGCGGATATGGAATGGAGTATTTTGTGGAGAGGGTATATTGGAAAGTCAGGCTGAAACATTGACTAGGCTTCGACTGAAATATTTGCATCAAGAATGAATATATATGTTTTTTTTTTCTTTTTTTGAGAGTATTGAGTTTTTAGTTCTGTGTATTAAATAGGAAAGTCTAAGTTGACTGTTTCAGATATATCATGCATGGGACATGAAATTGATGCATTAATGTGGATCAGTTCGTTGTTCTTACTTCAATTAAGAATATTCTAGTCAACTTTGTTTTATTGGAAGTGAGATTTTTTTGAGTAGGAGCGATATCTCATAACTGATTGAATCTCTCTAAATAGTGACTCATCATCACTGTGCATATATTGCCTCAATATTGAAAATCTAAATATCACTGATTTAATGATCCAAAAAAGTGGAGGAAAAAAAGTAAGAATCAACAACAGAGAATAATCCATCAACAACAATTTTACACATTACATTAGCCGAAATTTTAAATGTCATAATACACTTATTTTTGACAAAAAAAAAAAAAAAAGAAATGAAATTAAAGCAAGCAGAATAATTATTAAATGTCTACAGGGATTAAACTCGCCTCATGTTCTTAATCAAGTCAAATTATTACATGGATGCATAATAGAATAATAACAATAATGATTATAATAAGAGAGTACACAAAAAGGATATATTGTTTCCGTAAATTTTAAGAAAACGAATGTAATGTTGAATAATCACATTGAATCAAGATCCGAGGGAAATGATACGAGGAGAACCTGTCAGCACCTCAATTTTCAGATTACCGTCGGTCTGCAAGAAAAAAAATGATAGCAATATATAAAAATTCTTTGAATTACCAAAATTCATGACCGAGTAAAAATTCATGGAATTACGGATTAATCAATATGATTATTCTAAAATAAAGGTGAAGAGAAAAAAAAATATAAAGTAGGCAATGAATTGGGGTAAATCCTGAAGAAAGATAAATATTAATTGCGTTATGGCCAGTATAAAATTGATTGAAAATAAATAAGAATTTAGGTTACCTTGAGTTATACGAACATGAGAGATGTAAGCTATCTTAGACCAATTTTCTCCCGTATTCTTCTGGTACAGACGTTCGAACTCAGGCGTACAATTGTCGATCATCAAGCTTCGCAATGAGCGTGGTAGCTCCGGCAGTGAGTTGAGCTTCTTTGCATTCGAAATACGCAACTCATGGAGCACGGTGAAGTCCCGAAGGCAGGCAGGAAGGAACTCCGAATGTGAACAATCATTCAGAACAATACTTATGAGGGAGGTTCTATTCTGCACGTTATCATATTAAACCCTGTATAGTCATCTCAGTGAGCAATTAGCCAAAAAATTTTTTGATATATGAGAGTGCATAGTTTAACAAATTATTATAGAAAAGGATCCCTACAATGAATTAATATATAGTTGAAGAGACATTAGACAACACTTGAGATAAACAAGATTTTTTTCGTTGTACATCAATATGGGCTTTTTTATTATAAACTTCAAAAAACAATCTAAATCTTCACTCAATAAATAAGCCCAACACATGATTGGGGCCAATTTGGGCTTTAAAAAGAATTGCTTTTTTTCGTTGTCTAACCTTTTTTTTTAGACATCATGCCCGTAGGCCCTTTTTCCCTTGTCTTAACTATTTCCTTATTTGTCATTGGTGCATGATCATATTAGTTGACAGCCACATAATTATTTAACTGGTGAGAGAGCTAATTTTAACAAACTATGATAGAAGAAGATTCAAAGAATGAATTGATCGTTCATTATGTGACAATTTATTTGATTGGAATTTGTTGCTCTTCTATTATAAACTTAAAATAATCTTTTTCTCCAATATAGTATCAAGCCCAAAACATGGGATGAGCCAATTTCGGCCTATAAATTATAAATTACCGTAATACTGGCATGCTCCGATTTTCAATAAAAATAAATAACTTACATCCTCTGTTTTTTAAGGATACTAATTTTGCCTATTTTGTTTTCCCTGCGAATTGGGGTTTAATTCCTGGTATAGAAAAGGAAAAGGAATTAGGATCAGGGCAAGAAACCAACAAATAACATAAAGAAAGTCAAACATTCTTCAAGAAAAAAAAGTAAAAAACATTCTTTTTCATTTGATTAAAAAAATTAAATAAGAGCAATAATAAAACAAAGATATAGCAGGGTTTATCAATTCATTATGGAAGGTGGAACACACATGAAGTGCTAAAAGTTTACAAAACCAAAACCAAAACCAAAGACAAATATTACAAATATTATTTACTCAAAAAGAAAATATATCACAACGATTATACGGGACGTATCACTATCACGTAAGAGCACACCCTAAAGTATTTTTTTTTTAATAATAGACCCCAAGTTTTACCTGGGAATATGCAATTCTATTAATAGAAAGGAACAGTTCATTACAAATAGATTGCCAAGAGGGTTGGCTTTTTTTAAGAGCAGAAAAGAAAAACATCAAAGCGGAAATAGAAAAAGCTTAAAAATAAAGTTAAAAAAGAAATGTAAAGGATAAAAATAAAATAAAAGTATGACTCTTCAATAAAGTAATAAAAGGATCATACCAAATGAAACAGAGAATACACTAGATATACCAAACCAACACCAAGGGTTGGACCTTCAATGAAAAACTTTAAACAGATTTGCAACATTACCATCCATTATATATTTCAAGACCATTAATACAACAAGAGCAGGCTGTGGAAACCTTTCAACGACAAAAGAGAGCATGATTAATGCAACTCCCAAACTTGAAAGTGTGAAGCCACAATAAACATGCACAGAATTAACATAACGTTGTGAAGTTGCATGATTTATGATTGCGGCTCCACAAAATACAAAAGATAGGCCCAGTTGACGAAGTTCATATCGGAGAGGAACCAAGTACGGTATATCTTGTGCAGCCATGTATGGAAATGGTAAAAAGGAAAGGGGAAGGAAGATGAGGTTTTGTTGTGGGTTAGTGTTTGTTTTGGATGTGCTTTGATGAACTCTTTCTTGAGGTTTAAATAAAGATTTGTCCTAATATTCAATAGGAGATCATGTTTATATTATTTTATTATTTTTTAAGAAATAGTGATATTATTTCATTTCTTTTTGAGATAAGGAAAAAAATGTTATCGAATATATATTCAAAAAAAGTTATCTTTTGAAAAATAAGAGGTTCTTTTAATGAATATTGTAAAGTTTGTACTGATTTGGACAGGAGTTTGTACTGATTTGGACACCACCTTCCCACGTCAACATCCATCCTTCCTCTTCGGTATCTCTTGTCCCCAACTATATATAATAGCGAAAATTTTCAAAGATTCGTCAATTCTTATTATTTCAGAAAAGATCTTCATATTTTACCTTCAAAACTCTTTAAAGTAGATTTAAATTTTTTTTACTAACTGATAGCATTATAAATTGATAATTAATATTTCATCCATTTTTTTCTATTTTGGACCAAAATACCCCTCACTGGATTCTTTAATTTAAACAATAAAAAACACATAATATTTTATGATATAATATTTCACAATATATATTACGAGTTTTATGATATTATTTACGATACATTATTTATTTCACGATTTATTTTACGATTTACTTCAAATAATTTTATGTAATATTTCTTCAAAGAAACATAATTTTATGTAATATAAAATAATATTTTATATAATATAAATTATAAAATAAAATAATGTGTTGTAATTAAGACAGTATCACAAAACAAACTAATATAATATCGAGAAATATTATATCATAAAATATTTATTATTAATTTATTTAATATTTAAGATTAAAAAAGAATTTATAAAAGAAATAATGAGGTTTATTTCGGTAAAAGAAATGGATGGAATGTTAACTTAATACTAGTACAGGGTAAAGAAAGTTCAGTTCATTTTATGTATGACTTTTAAGGAAATTTAAAAAGTTATTGGGTTTTTTATATAATCAAAAAAAGATTTTAAAATTTCCCTATATGCTTAGTTTTCTAGAATCTAATAATCTTCTCCATTCAACCAAAATATTATTCAGCAGTTTTCATAAAAAAAAATTGTAATGAATCATATTGTGCTTGCCACGAAATATAAAAGCTCCTTATATAAAAGCTCATGTTTATCAAAAAGAAATCATTTAAAGTTTGTCGATCAAACGGTAAGACACTCCGCTATTTTTTAGAGAGTTCAAATCACGATGAATACATTTTGCTTAATATTTAGCAAGTCCGACAAATATTGGGATGTCTTCAAAAAAAAAAAAAAAAAAGCAATCAACTTACGTTTTATTCCAAGTATATATCTACATATCATATTTGGCTCACCATTGCTGAAAAATAAGGGATCGAAAGTCTCATATATTATGTGCTTAATTTAAAAATCAAGACGAATTATATCAGATGTGTAAGAATGCGTAAATCGTGTCGTTCTTCGATTCACACTCTCAACAAAAATATTTATAAGTCCCCTAATTTATTCACAAAGTATATATATGAAAATCGAGTTTATGGTGTCGAACACAAGGAGACTGGCCTCAAATAAAACATTCATAAATCAATTCTCAAGTGCGAAGTGTTTATGCAAATTCCAAGGGTTGTGATTTAAAAACGAAAAGTGTGTATAATGAAGTCGTTTAAGAGATGAACATGTACGATAAAATAATAAAAGAAAGAATAATATTTTTGTTTTATTTTAAGAGTTAACAAAAAGGTAACTAAAAGGTAGGGAAATTATAACAATTTGTATAACTTGCAAATCATTAATCACACAAGATAACAATTTTAATAGTTCTAGAAGCAAGGCTTAACTAATTTCCTTCCAAAAATTAATCAATTAATAAATCAAGATTAGGTTGAACTTAAAAACATCCACTTTTAAGTTTTTACATAAACTCGATTTAAAACCTAATTTAATCACAAAAATCTCTTCCAAGTGTTCAAATGATCAAATAATTCTTAACACATCCCCATTGAAATTTAGACTAATCTTCCAATTAGAATCAATTTAGTATTTAAATTTTGAATCAAACATATTTTTCCAAATAATTCAACTCAAGCATTATAAATTGTTCAAGAATTAATCTTCTAAAACCACACAAAATTGCATAAAATAAACACAAGATTTCATGACAAATTATAGAAAAAGTCTTTCCCTACACAAAACAACTCAAGCATGCACACACATACAAAATTTACACACACGCTTGACAAATTATTAATTCAATAAAAGAGAGAAAAAAAATTAAGGACAAAGAAGAGAAAATTAATCAAACCAAATAATGGAGATTCAAGTTAGAGCCTCCTTGGTCGATTTGAATCTCCCTTCAAATCTCGATCTTTCTAGAATGAGACTTCCCTCTTGAAGAAGATTAGCTCTCTTTCGTGTTAACACCACAAAAAAAAAAATTAAGTTTTGAACAACCCTAAATAAGGTCATCCATGGAAAAAGAAAAAAATAAAGAAAAAGAGTGGTATTTACAATGGTTTAGAGAAAAGATAATGAATGTTTTTAGAGGAAGAAGAAGGGTCTATTTATAGGAAAACAATTCTTGCAAAAAAGGAAAAATAAGTTTGATCTAGTTTTATTTTAAGATAGCAACTTGAAAGATGTGTAGCATTTTCCTCTACTTTCTTATTCAATTTTTTACTGGGTACACTTTGTTGGGAATCTCCAGCATTTTCCTTTAATCTCTCAAAATATCTCAGCACAAGCCAAATGTTAGCTCCTGATTGGCGAAAGTGATTATTCTATGTCATGTGTAGGCTCGGTTTAAACTGAGTTGATACCTTAAACAAAAGGAAATTCCTTGGAAGAGGAGGTACAGCCATGAAACGGTTGGTGGACAAAAATTTGTTTTGTCTTTTCCTCAGGTTGAGGTCTCCACTGCGCCTCAGCATGAATGGAGAGTTCATTCATAGAAAAAGATGAATAAAAAATGGGAAATGGAGGGAACTTATGTTGGAACAAATGGAGAATAGAAAATGGTAAATGGAGCGAACTTATGTAGGAACAAATGGAGAGTGCTGGATGTGAATTTGAAGAAGTAAAATGCGTTTCGTTTGAGTACTACGTGGCCCACTAGTTGTGTGAGCCTCGCCACATGTCAGCTTTTGATTGACTGATGTTTTTTCTGAATTAAATTTATTTTGATCAGATTTTCATTTGCACTTTTTAAGAGTTCTAGAAAGTCTTTTTACGCGAGATCGGTACCGTTGGATTCGTATAGTCAAGGCCTTCGTATTGACACCCCAAAATACCATGTTTCGGGAAAGTTGACTTTTTGGTCAATGGTGTTTTTTGGGTTTGACTTTTTATATTTTTATGGATTTGTGCCGTTTTGCTTGAATGATTGGTTGGAGAGGGTTGTAGAAAGTCGGAGAGGCGTGTGTAGGGTTTTTCGCGGATATTTGTTGAGAATTCGGCCATCGTTGGTCCAGAATATGCAGATCAACATTTTATTTGGAGTTGACTTTTCACCTAAGTCATTCAAATATTACTTTCTTGATCTTTTTACCTAAAAAATCACACAAAAATATATTAAGAGTTTCAAAAATAATTTTTATTAATTTTAAACATTTTTCCAACATTTTATATGATTTAATAGTGAATTTTATATAATAAAAATCCTAAAAATGTGTATAAAAATACACATTACAAAATGCTTCATATGACATTTGAATAATTAGCATAAATTTTCAATACTTTTCAAATAAAAAGTTAAATACATTTTAATATATGAACAAATATATACCTAATATATACAAATATTATAGATATAACTGAAATTTTTATCAATTCAAAATAAAAATTATTATTAATAAAGTAATAAATTAATATATTATAGATGTATCATATCATATATTTCTTAATTGCTCTGCCGTATCCATATATAGTTTCATATATAATATCGGATGATACTCATATGCTAAAGTTGAACAAATTTTCCGCCATAAAGTTGAACAAATTTGTCAACTTTTTAGTAGTAAAGACTATGTAGTATAGTTTTGTACAAAACCATTCTCTAGTTAATTAATTATGTACGCGTAGTTATCGGAGTCGGTCCTGTGATTTTGGAGATCCAAAGCGGTCATCTATTTGTCACAGTTAATAGTTATACTTAAAAGTATAACATAAATCAAATTCAATACAAAAATATTGCAAATGAAAAATAATGAGAAATTTTGGTGCAAATTCAGTTAATTATTTTTCATCTTAGTAATATCAAATTAAAAAGAAACATATTTTCACTTTTTATTTTATTTTCTATCAATTTTATTTCTTTCTAACTTCCAATCAAAACCAAATAGTAATTATATAAGTTGTTATTATTGATTAAAGTAATTAATAAGACCAAACTTGATGCATTAACAACTGAAGTGGGTCGGAGCGGGTCACTTAATAGATCACATAGTACGTTGCAAAACTAATGCGTAGTGGGATGAAACTTGATAGATGTGCTGACTTTGTAATTTCGTATTTATTTTTTATTGTATCAAATATTAATCTGATTTTAAATGTTTTTTATATAAGACTTTGGCAAAGGCCCGAAACGCTGGTTAGTCTAGCCCAAGGGCTGTCTCTGGTAATTATTTGTAACAAAATTTGTTGGTTGGCTCGTCCTTTCGACAATCAATCATTATGGAGATCTTACAAATTATTTAGCCACGCGGAAATAAATGTCCCAATAAAGTTCATTCCGCTAAAAGCCCAACATTTGGAATACAAATCCTAACCTGGTTTGGTTGGGTCATTGTTTCTACATTTGGATCAAAATTAAACAACTTAAAATGGGCAAAATGCAGTCCGGCCTCCTTTTCACAATAACTCACTTGTTCATTGGAACAAAGAAGTAATAAACTCTTCAAAAAAGTAGAATGAAAATGGATTTTTTTTTTCCTCCAAAAAAATACCAGTCCGTTGTTCGGTAATCGGTACCATCACTTCCAACTGTTAGCGATATAGCCTTATAAATTCATTTCCATTGTTTCAAGCTATATCTCTTTTTTCCTGCCCTTCTATCTCTCTTTCCATCCCCATTTTTCCTTCTCTCTTCCTCTTTCTTTGTAGACTTTCCCTCTCTTCTTTTCCATCAATGGCTGCAGCCCCACAAGATATTGAGAACTTTCTACGTTGCGAGCTTCAGCGTCTCGGCTCGTCCGTCGGAATTTCTGGAGCTGTGATAATAAACGGTGCAACTGCACAACGTAACCCTAATACAGTATCTGTTTATGTGGGTTTTACACTTTTAATAATGGGAGTTGTTGCATTAATTATGCTTTCTTTTGTGTTTGATAGGTTTCCTGCTCGTGTGGTTTATGAAGTGTTCAATCACATACTGGCTGGTAAAATCGGATATCCGTAGTAGTTTTATTTCTTGCTGTTGTTTGTGTGCTGCTGTTTTAACCCGTATACATATTTTGTAAATATTTTTTATAATTGGATTGATTTGTAAATATTTGAGTTTGGATTTTTCTGTTTGATGTTGTATATATAACATACTCACTGTTTGCTTGGTTTGAAAGTTTGAGCCCTTCAGTTGTAGTTTCTTAATGAATGGATAAGTGTGTGGTTTGTTTTCTGTTCTTGGTTATTTTCTTATTTGATTCTTTGTGCACCTCGTTATTTTATTTATTTATTTATTAAAAATGCACTTCATTATTGATTTGATCCAATTGAAAGAAAGAAAATGAAAAAAATCCAGAGCATTTGAAACAGAGTATTATTACCTGTGAAGAGTAACTCAAGAGTGTGGTTACATGTTTTGCTTTAGATATCTCGTGCTATTTGACTATTGATATGTTATTGTAGATTCAGATGCTGAAAATATCATACTTGGTTAAAATCCTTTTCTTTCAGTAAGTGCGATTCTTTTTTCAAATCTGGTACTTGGTCATAATTCCACAAATTTAAATAATGTAGCTAGAGGTTAGACATGGACTTACATTTAAATTAATAGATAATTACTAATTACTAATTGATTGTATTATCAAATCCCTCATTTATCATTTCAATTTTCAATTTTCAATTCTCACATTAAGTGATTTCTTAAAATATTCTAGTATCATTGACTTGAAAATCCTAAATTCTTAAATTTATGTATCAATAATTTATTTAAGGTATCCTAACAAAAAATACCCATCATCGGAGATAGATAAAAAGATAAGATCACATGAAAAGAACATGTCCTTCTCATTAATGCATTGATCACCCGTTGTTAGTATTACTCCCAACTTTATAGTAATTTTTTCTTGAATGAGATGAGGTCGGTTAAAATTTCACTCAGAAAATTTTCATAAATAATAAAAGTTACATAATTGACATTACTAATTAAATATAAGAAATCCCCAAAAACACTCCAAATCATCGACAAGATGACAACCCCTTAGTAGAAAACACACAAATGTATCCAATTACCTAAATCCATAGTACCAAATAGCAATGATCAACAATTAACAACACCGTACCAATCAATAAAAATTATCTATTCTTCCAATATGAGATTTCTGTTTTCTTGAAATTCAACTCATATTTGATGCATTGAGAGACTTTGTTAAATGCATATTAAATAAGATTATATTTATTGGAATTTAAACTCAATAATCTCTTGATTCAATGTAATAAACTCACTATGAGCTATTTGATATTTCTGCTTTCACCATGAGCACTGCTGCACTGGCGAGAAAACAACATTTTTCCTCCCTGAATTAGAACTATATGTTTTTGTGCCTAAACAATGTTATATTATGCTTATATATTGTTCTACACATTGTATATTTTTGTTCTAGTATAATTAATATTGTATGGAAGTTGAAATATATGCATTGTTTGAACTTTGTTGTATATATTTTATTATACTAGTATATTATTTCATTACAGCTCCATGCATGTCTATATAAACAGTATATTATTTAAAAAAGAACAATAACAAATCATACTAATTGTCAATGAAGCTTCCTGGATTTTCCCCATAAAAAATATTTCTTTTTGGGAGAAAGTAAAACTATTAAGTTCATATTAGCTTTTGATGTATTGACCATCTTATATAGCTGATTAAGTCTTTCATACCATGGAAGCAAAATGGGGAACGGGAACCTCAATTTGTCGGTGAAGTGAGCTCAGCGTTTTGACGTTTCATTTATACTTTTATCAACTTTTACAGTGACAGCTCCTCCATTAACAAAAAAAATTTGTTTTGGATTTTTTTATATCTATTTTGGTAATAAGGTTGAATGTATTATAGATGGATTGTAAAATATTTCAAAATGGCATACTCAATTTAAAGTTTAAACAAAAATATATTTATGTATATATAAAAATAGGGCTAACACGTATTCGTGAGCTGGAGCATATAAATTCTTGCATATCAAATAATTTTATCGTGCGTAAGCAGCATAACTGCATATCTATGAATTATTTAAACAAAATTTTAGTTAGTGGAACTTGAATGATTGCTTCAAATATTTATCTAATGGTCATAGTTAGTTTAGTACATTACACAAAAAAATAATTTCATTAAAAAGTACAAAACATGTCAAACCACCACTAGTAAAGTGATAAGGTATCATCCTACTAACTCAAAAATTATGAATTCAAAACTCGGCAAAACCAATCTCTTTGAAATAGATGAGGAACATAGGAGTCCTACCTATAAATTCAAAAAAAGTGCAAAACATAATATCATATAATATCATAGGTCTTGGATTCAAATTTCATTGACACTAAAAAAAAGTGTGACAAAAAAAAAATCTTCATTCAATAGCAAAAAATAGCAAGACAGAATTATTTCCATTTAATAAAAATATTATTATTACACAAACATTATGCATGGTTCATCTTGCAGTAAGATTTTAGCAACCATAGTGACTGAGAATCTATTGTAAATATGGGGTAATTTTGAAAAGAAAAAAGCAACAAAATTCTATTGTTGTACACTTTAATGAACCTTAAAGATCTATATATTTTTCTCCTCTGAAAATATTTTCAGCTGTTCTTATCTAGTTGTTTATATTCTTGCTCCAAATGATTTTGAGCAAAGGTCAACTATGGTGACGTTCAAATTAGAGGATAGGAAGTGATTGGAGATGAAAATTAGAGGTCAACTATGGTGGCGTTCAATGTTGGCGTTCATTTTTTTATGTTAAATAAATGTTATTAAATTTAGGGTTTTAAGAGCCATTTATTTCGATATTGTATTTTAATAGGCTGGTATTAAAATCATTCGTTAAAAATCTACACTACTACAAAAAAGACCTTTAGTAACGCCACTTTAATAACAGTTTATACGAAAACCGTTACTAAAAGAGGCTAATGGCAGTTTCGAAATTAATTTCTAAACTTTCCATATCAGTTGTAACTCAGAAACAGATGCTAAATGAGACAAGAAAAGATTAAAAAGTTCGCAGGAAAAATCTGTAACGGTTTCTTCAAAGAACCAGGTTCGTTGGAGAAACCATTGCTTATAGTGTTAGTGTCGGTTTCGTGAAGAAACCGATGCAACTCTGTAACGGTTTCTCCAAGAAACCGATGCAAATTTGTAACGGTTCCGTGAAGGAACCGATGCAGAATGTTGTGCCTCCTTTGATAACGGTTTTTTTGTAAAAACCGTTGCAGATGCAGAATTTCTGTTCATATTAGGTAACGGTTTTGTTTTAAAAACCGATGCTAATATTTTAGGTTTACTTCCAATGAATTGAAACAAATCAATTCATTGGCCACCTCTGTTATTTTCTTCTCCAACCAGCAGCGAAGAACGAAGAGAACGAAGGAGTGATCTGTTATTTTCTTATCCAACCAGCGCTGCTCGCCCTCTCTCCTCCTCTGCCTTTCTAAGGTAATATTACATTCTCCAACCTCTGCTTAAAATAATTTTGGTCTCGGTATCCGTTTGAGATTAATCCAACCCGTTCGAGATTAATCCAATAAGATTAATCTCGAATAGTCCCCGTTTTTGGGACTGCTCTTTGAATATTTTGTCTCATTTAGGATTAGCACACATACGTTAACTGCAATGTGGTTTTTGAGAAGAATTCGGTAGTATTTCTCCTATTGTTCCCATGGGCACGTACGCATGTTGAAATATGTGTTGGCGTACTCGGGGAGCTTAGGGGAAGTGCTCCGAATTTTTCTCAAACATCATATTGCAGTTAACGTATGTGTGCTAATGAGACAAAGTATTCAGAGAGTGGGTTAGGATTGTTGACCAGCTCGTAGTCTTTATAGTAAATCTGATCACATTAGCTGCTATATAATTTATTTTCTTCAGATGGATCGTAGCAGTTGGATGTATGGGATCAAGCGAGACACAATTGAATATTTGAGAGGCATTGATGAATTTGTGAAATGTGTCATGGAAGATATGAGGCTGAGAGGTGTACGGAGACTTCTTTTTCCTTGTCGAGATTGTCAGAACTTGCGAAGATTGCGAAATATCGAAGAAGTTAGAGATCATTTAATTTGTCCTGGATTTAAGGAGCGATATACCCATTGGAAATGACATAGAGAGAGCGATAATGTTGGGACAAGCATGACTGTATTTGATGTACCCGGTTTGGGTGAATTTATAGAAACTGAAAATATAAAAAATTTAGATCAGGACACTTTTGTACAAGATGATCAAATGGGGGATGAGAATGAAGAAAATTTAGATATTTCACAGTGTAATGAACATAAAAATGATTTGGATGAAATGATAAATGATGTAGTACAAAATTTTAATAATATTCCTGAAATTTTTGAAAATTTCTGTAATGAATCTAACATACCGTTATTTCCCGGTTGCACGAATTTTACAAAAATGTCAGCTGTTTTTAAATTATACAATTTAAAAGCCAAAAATGGATTGAGCGATAAAAGTTTCATATCTTTACTCAAACTGTTAGGAGAAATGCTCCCGGAAAAAAATTAGTTGCCGGATTCAACCTATCGGGCGAAAAAGTTGTTGTGTCCTTTGAGTATGTCCGTAGAGAAAATTAATGCACGTCCAAATGATTGCATATTATACCGAGAAGTGTACCATGATTTGGATAAATGCCCGAAGTGTAATGTTTCGCTGTACAATAAGAAGGATGATGAGAGTGATGATCGGAAAAAATCCACAGCGAAGGTGTTTTGGTATACCTAGAGTTCCTTTCGATATACACAAAGGTTATTTTCATAATTTTAACAATATCTTTTCTTAACATTTTATTTTCATTAATTTCATGTTTTTCTTTTTTCTACAACATGTATTGTTCCAAAAATAAAAGGAAGAGCATTAATTAACAATAATGAAACAAAAAATGTGAAAAATAGAAAAAAGGACTATATTGTGTTGCTTGGCTTAAAAGAGGACCAACTTGCATAATAGCCACAAACTTATACTGTTATAATACAACATAATATAAAAAATAAAAAAAAAATGAATGAATGAAATAATATGAAAATGTTGAAAAGTCAATAAGCTGCTTACCTTGAAGACCCATTCACACCTTCACGAAGCTGAAATTTTCATTTCGTTTTGAGCTTGGATAAATTAAACGGTGCCCATTATTTTTCTTACAATATTTTGATACTATTCCTTCTCTCTCTAAACACAAAAATAAAACCATTTTCTCAATAGAGAGAGAGAGAGAGTAAGGCGAGAGAGAGGAGAGCAAGCGGGCAAGAGAGAGCGCAATTAGAAGCGCGCCAAGTGAGAAGTTCGGGCCGAAGAGCGGCATCACCTAATTCACGTACCGAAGAAAGACGAGTCTCTAAAATCATAAAGCTTGAGCTTTTTGAGGTAATTAGTTGAATTGAGCCTTTAATCTTGATGCTATGTCTATTACTACCATTAAAATCGGATCAAAAGCTCGGAATAATGGAAAACGTAGTTTTGGGGAGGAATTGAAATTGAGTAGAGAGATTGTGAAATCGATTTTTGTAAGTGTACTGAGGTTGGGGATGGTACGGGCGTCGAATATTGGCGTTCCGGCCATCTATTGGCCTTGCCTGTTAGAAGAGAGGGAAGCTTGAATAGGGTTCGGTTTTGGGGGATGAAGAAACGAGAGAGAAAGGGGAGAGGCGGAAGAGGAAGAAAGGAGGGAGAGATAATTAAGCCGCTTAAGTTATTGGGTCGGATTCAGTTCTTAACGGGTCGGGTTTAATATCCATTAAATAAATATCCAATAAGCTTTAATTAAAAATCTGTTTGGGCCAAGAGTTATTGGGCTGGATTTTTAATATTTAAATGGAAAGAAAATGGGCTAAAATAATTTAAGTGGATTTTAATAGTTGTTGGGCCGAAATATTAATAGGCTGAATTTTAAGTAATGGTGGGCTGAATTATATTTCGAATTTGGGCTGAAAATAATAATTAAATTTGAATTGGGTATTTATTTGGAGTTGGGCCATGTAGTAATTAAATAATTATGGATTAGGCCTTTTATTTATAATGATCCAATTAATTAATAGTTGGATTAATAAGTTTTTAGGCCAAGATAAAATACATGGCTGAGTATTTGAGTATTTAGTTATTTTATTTTATTCAGTAGGTAGTTGTAGTAGCTATCGGTAGAATTAGGTCAGTTTTAGACGACATGTCGATCGAGAGAATTGGATCGAAAAATATTCATAACTTCTCCATTCGGTATCCGTTTTCGGTGTTCTTGTAGTCGTTAGAAAATATATTCCGAGACAATTTTAATGGTAGTAATTAAAAGATATTATTATTATGTATTTATTTATTTATTTATTTATTTATTTATTTTTCAATATTATATAAATGTTATTTCAGTAGGATATGTATCAGTGGTAAATCTTGTGGTATAAATGTTAGTGGTAGAAAAATATTATTTTTATACAAGTGGATGAGGAAGACACATGTACGGACATTTTTAGTGGGTGCAGTACCGAGAGAGCAATTTTTGGGTCGCTCCCGAAACTTGCAAACCGTTAGACGTGACAAGCGGTCTCCTCGGGTGGTTAGAGGGGGCGTGTTTCCCTTGTGGCAAAGTTGGAGACACCACTCTCGTGTGGTTGAGAGTGCGACGGACCGACTTATCTCAAGTAGATCCGAGATTGCAGTCTATGAGTGGGTCCCGTGTGGTTGCCAACCTTATCGTAGTTTTTAAATATACTTATATGTATATTTTTAGTAGTACCACTTATATTATAAAAGTAGTAATTTTTGTAGCAAGTGGTAGTTCTTATAAGTGGTGGCAGTGTTTCGTAGAAGTGTAGTATTTATCATTCCAGTAGGGTAGTAGCTGTAGTAGTGGATAATATTTTATTATCTGACTTTTCTGACGCTCAGCCAATATTCCCAGGTAGCGCTTGAGGCGGGAGGTGGTGGCATACATAGATTCTTTTGAGAGCATAGCGGGAGAGAGCCGATACTAGTGTATATTTTTATCTAGTAGTTTTTAGTTGTATTTTTAGTTTGTAGATATTGTTTTTACTTTTACATGGTGAGATGTGGCTTGTATTGTTTTGACTCTGCTATTGCTCTATATATATATCTATATGTGTTGTGCATGATGATTTTGGGTCGTGACATATACTGTGCCGAAGAAACAGTATGAAAATGAAAATACTCAAATACCTTTCCAATGCTTCAAAATGTCACGACCCAAAATCATCATGCACAACACATATAGATATATATATAGAGCAATAGCAGAGTCAAAACAATACAAACCAGCTCTCATCATGTAAAACTAAAAACAAGATCTACAAACTATAAATACAACTACGACTACTAGATAAAAATATACACTAGTGCTGGCGCTCTCTGCTACGCTCTCAAAAGAATCTATGTATGCCACCACCTCCTGCCTCAAGCGCTACCTGGGAATATTGGCTGAGCGTCAGAAAAGTCAGATAATAAAATATTATCCACTACTACAGCTACTACCCTACTGGAATGATAAATACTACACTTCTACGAAATACTGTCACCACTTATAAAAACTACCACTTGCTAAAAAAATTACTACTTTTATAATATAAGTGGTACTACTTAAAATATACATATAAGTATATTTAAAAACTACGATAAGGTTGGCAACCACACGGGACCCACTCATAGACTGCAATCTCGGATCTACTTGAGATAAGTCAGTTTGCTGCACTCTCAACCACACGAGAGTGGTGTCTCCAACTTTGCCATAGTGGAAACACGCCCCCTCTAACCACCCGAGGAGATCGTACTGTCACGTCTAACAGTTTGCAAGTTTCGGGAGCGACCCAAAAATTGCTCTCTGGTACCAGGCCCACTAAAAATGTCCGTACATGTGTCTTCCTCATCCATGTGTATAAAAATAATATTTTTTCTACCACTAGCATTTATACCACAAGATTTACCACTGATTACATATTCTACTGAAAATAACTACATTTATATAATATATTGAAAAATAAATAAATAAATAAATAAATAAGTAAATAAATAAATAATTAAATAATAAGATCTTTTAATTACTACCATTAAAATCGTCTCGGAATATATTTTCTAATGACTACAAGAACACCGAAAAATGATACCGAATGGAGAAGTTATGAATATTTTACTCGATCCAATTCTACTGATCAGACATGTCAGTTTAAAACTGACCTAATTCTACTGATAGCAACTACAACTACCTACTGAATAAAATAAAATAATTAAATACTCCAATACTCAAATACTCAGCCATGTATTTTATCTTGGCCAAAAAGCTTATTAACCCAACTATTAATTAATTGAATCATTATAAGTAAAATGCCTAATCCATTTAAATTTAATTAATTACTACATGACCCAACTCCAAATAAATACCCAATTCAAATTTAGTTATTATTTTCAGCCCAAATTCGGAATATAATTCAGCCCACCATTACTTAAAATTCAGCCTATTAAACTTGGCCCAATCCAGATTTTATTTAAAGCTTATTGGATATTTGTTTGGTGGATATTAAACCCGAACTAACAACCTGACCCGGTAAGAACAAAACCTGACCCGATAAGACAAGCACCTTAATTCTCTTTCTTCCTTTCTTCCTCTTGCCTTCCGCCTCCTTCTCCCTCTCTTGTTTTTCTTTCTTCTCAAAACCGAGCTTCACTCAACCTCCTCTCTTCCCATGAAAATGAGCCAATAGATGGTCGGAACGCCACCATTCAAGCGACCGTACCACTCTCGACTCATCTCTTTACTCAAAAATCACATTCCCCATCTCTCTAATTAATTTCATTCATCCCCAAAACCTAAGGTTTATACTATTCCGAGTAATACTCGATTTTAATGGCAATACACAAGTTTCTAACTCATATTGAGGATAAATCTGAGCTATTACCTCAAAAAGCTCAAGCTTTGCGATTAAGGTTACTCGCTCTTCTCCGATACGTGAGTTCCGGTGATGTCGGCCTCCGACCCGACCTTCGCTCTACTTGACTCGCCTCTATTCGCGTCCTCTCTCCAGTTGTAAGCCTCCTCCCTCTCTCTGCCTTTCTCTCTTCCTATCGAGAGAGAAGGGAGCGTATGATAATTGTGAGTTTATCTTGTGTTTGATTTTGAGAGATATTCATATCCAAATAATATAAAGAATATAACACTGTTTATATTTCACTGCCCAATGAAAAATGAAATGAAATATCCAAGCCAAGATGTAATTAAAAGGGGAGATAATGGCTTGAAGAAATTTTGGAGGACAGAGAGAAACTCAATTTGCAGAAATTTGAAGCTTTATAGCCCGAGCTTAAAACCCACAATGTTGGCTCAAAAATGAAGGTAGAAATATTTTTATGTTATAGTTGTATGTTTTTGTTATTAAGAAGTGATAATTGTGAAATATATTTTTTGATATATAGTATATGGTAATGAATGGACTTAGTTTCATATCTTATGGTAATGCAGGGCCCACTGCTAAGTTTCAGATTTTATGACAATAATAGTCCTTCTTTGCAAATTGAAGGGAATATTGCTTCATTGCATGAAACACAAAATTAGAGTTAGGGATCGATGCATGAGTTGATATTATATGGTCTTAGTAGAGGGATTTAGAACATGATATTCATCAAGGTATTATTATTAATATTATTATGATTATAGCGGTTTCGCATATATAGTTTTATGTCACTTTGCTATGGTGATTTCAGATTTGTTGAATATAGGATTTTTTTTTAAATCATGTTATCATATTGTGTAGATTTATTGAATGATAAAATTTGATGTGATGTTAAATTTTTTTCTATTTAATATGGTGTTAACTATATATTGACAATATGTAATTTTTGGTGAAATTTTGTATTTATGAATGTATATGATTTATGTATTTGTGTAATAGTTTTATATGGCATTTGGAAATGCCACCATTGATACTTTTAAAGTGTTTTTTATCTGCAACTAAAACATTTCAATGTGTTGCCTTTATATAAATTGTAGCATTTAATAGTTTTTCAAATGATATTAACAACATTTCTAATTGCATTATTTCGTCATATATGTGGCATTTCATAATGCTTCGAATAGTTATATGAGGGGGTTGAGGAGGAGGTTATGGAGATGTTGAGGGTGGAGTATGTGAGGTTGTTGTAGAATGAATTTGAAAGGTGGAGTTTATGTAGATATTGAGTGAATTAGTGAAGTAATTATTGATTATAAATTGGATTGCTGTAGTTTTATGTATCATGAAAAGTGCGTTATAAGGGTTTGCCTTGTCGTGGTATTCTTCCTTGTTTAAAAATTTAATTGAATGTTGATATATTGCGTTGAGAGTTGTATTTGGGCCCTAGACAAGGCTGCTCCCGTTTCTTGGATGGCTCGGCTCATATAGAGTAACTGAAATATCACACAACCTAAAAAAAACCTCATTAGTATCTACTTGAAGCATTATTTCAAAAAGAAGTCTGCATGGAGCTGAATTATTGGGCGTGGCATCTGTTAATTAGATTGGAGCGTTTGAATGGTCAAGGTCAAGCTATGTGAACTAACATCTACTACTTGGGGCCACATATTTAATATTTTGATGGTAAGGAATTTGTATAAATAACTAAAAAAGATTGCAATTTCTTTTGTGGAAAAGCCTGCCAATTGAATTTTCAAACGATAAGAGAATATAATATCGTATGGAGAGAGCTGTTTAGTGCCTCAAATATATTTTAGGTTAGGAACATGATAAATCAGACTTGGATTCAGATTTTTTTAGTTCGAAAAAAATACAATAATTGAAAAAGAAGTGTAGTCTAATAGGAAACTTCTCGTGCATTAGTAAATATAGACACCAAGTCTTCTTGTTTTATGTTAAAACCAACCCAAGTCTCCTCCAAGGTCAACCCTTGAGCGTGTGGAAGGTGAAGACCTGATAAAGTCTCCAGCTCTTGAGATTCCATTACTATCCAATTTCCATTTACAAATGACGAGATGTGTTCAAACCTTAGATAATTAATTCTCAGAGAGAGAGAGAGAGAGAGAGAGAGAGAGAGGGAGATAGAAGTTGGCAAGGAAATGAGATCTATGCATGGTGGCTTCATTAATTTTTTAGGTCAGTAACTTCTCATTAAATCATTGTTTTATGATATGGGATATGATATGAAACGAAAATAGACAATAGAGATATAACAGACCTTAACGAAGTTTTCCATCATTATATTATTTTCAGTATTAATTAGGGGAAACCTTGCTCCATAGGATGATATTTTATATATATTGCTTATAATTTTTAGGTGTTAGATTATGATTTTTAGTTCACTTAACTTTATAACGATTACATGATATATTCTGTTTGTAGGCCTGGTATACACGGTGTTTCATATTGTTGGCATAAAAAAAAATTTAGATCTTAAAACTTTAATTTTAGAACTTGTCAGATTATGTCCTGAATAATATTGTGGTTCCATTATAATAATTTAAAGTCATTTTGATAATTCGATGCATATAAGTGCATAATGAAAGTTTTAGAAAGAAACATGTATAACAAACATATTCATTAAAAGCCCTCTCCA
This sequence comes from Juncus inflexus, assembly GCA_024447665.1. Classification (NCBI taxonomy): domain Eukaryota; kingdom Viridiplantae; phylum Streptophyta; class Magnoliopsida; order Poales; family Juncaceae; genus Juncus; species Juncus inflexus. The sequence continues at coordinate 3,066,627 of JAJHPC010000011.1, forward strand.
AATTTCTCACACACAAAAAAAAAAAACATATATCACAAACATAATTATGCATGTAATGAGATATGGGTCGGAATACAATATTTTCGAATGAGATACGCGTCAATTTTCTGTAAATCCTACCGGCCAATGCGTTTATTAGTCAATCTAAATAAAGTTTATTAAAATGCATATAAAAGAAAAGAGTAAGTAATAAAAAAAAGGATTGCAAAATGATCCCATAGCCTATTAGTTAAGTATTTTACTTGAATATAAGAGATTATGAGTCCAAACTCATATGTATAATAATGAATGAAGTGTGACCAAACTTCTTTTTTCCTTGCAAATATTGCTCATTTGAGGAACTTAAAAAAAATTAATAAAAAGAAAAAAGAAAGCAAAAATCATCTCAGGCTTAAAGACGAGGAGAGAGGATATTTAATTTTTAGGAAATGGAGGATCTATTATAGAAAAGAAAACATGTCATGTTCTTTATGGGCCTGAAATGCAACTGGGCCATATCCAAATCAAGGCCTTGATATATCTATGAATACCCCGCTACTCTGGCCTTGTTTTTGTATCCCACCGCCCATGCAATCCAATGAGTACTATGACTTTCTAATATCAAAAACATATTATTTTTTGGTGTATGCTATTCACTATACATATTAATAATAATACAGTATGTAATGATTTATTATATTCATATAACACGATATAAAATGCATATCTCAGTCTACTTAATTACGTACATACGGTTCGACATAAATTATATAGCATTAGCACCACATATAGTTATCAGCTAAGCATCATTTTAGTGATGTTCATTCAATATGCTCCATATCATTTAGATTAATGATACAATAACCTTTTTGAAACTCCTAAACAACTGTGTCCAAAAAAGGTAAACCCATTAAATTTATGTTCATGGTGGCCTATTATCATTAGAAAGTACACATAATTAAACTTCCTCTCCAAATTAGGGTTTAGGGTTTACATGAGAGGAAATACAATTTTAAATAATCTAGAGCCGCATAAGCACTAGGAAGTAGACTGAAAGACCTCCAAATGCAAGGAAGATAATCCCACAACAGATAAGAACACGTCTGAAGCTAACTCGCATGCTTGCCGGTTTCTTATGTGTTTCGTACGATAGTAGCATCAGGATTATTCCTGAAACGAAACCACAGGTCGAAAAAAATATGGGTATGCTCAGGTGCATGTTGGTTTCCTGGCTTCCTAGATATGCTCCGAATATACCCATTATTATCCCAAATGATAGGGTTGTAACCTAGAGACAAAAAAATGTAAATGATTAAGAAAAGAGATAAGAAAAGATTTTAGAGTTTGAATTGGTATACAAATTAGGAAATTAGGAAACCCATTAGTACCTTGCTCGCAGTGGTAAAAATCGACTTAAGCTTGTCTTCTGGATAGTCGCGTCGGTCATGATCATTGGCAGGAGTGCAAAATTCCACACAGAAGCCAACAATACCGGCGAGTAAAACCGGAAAGAGAACCCCTACTATATATCCTTTCAAGAAGTAACTTGAAACAGCAAGTGCGGCCAATGCAGTCGTAATAAAAAGAAAAACACAAAAAGCCTTGATGGTTCTTATCAAGTTCACTCTAGCCTTTGAAGTTAAACCGTCCACCCGTACTTGGCAGAGGAACATTAAAAGAAGGCTGCATATGAAAGAGAAGAACATACAAATTACCGAGGCTTTCGCATATGGATGGTGCGCATGGTTCAAAGCATTTATCCATGAGCCAAAGAGAATACCAATCAGACCAGAAGAGGAGAGAGAAGCGAGTCCTTGATTCAATTCAGAAAGGCGAGTTAACGCGTTAACATGCTCAATGAAACAAACTCTCGTCTCATCGGTTTCTTCTTCATTGTTGGTTTGTGTTACTAGGTAGAAGTAGAAAGTGAGGGTTACTAAAATGGGTACCATGATGATGGGTAAAATGTAACAGGGTTTGGGAAGGAGAGTAACTGGGGTAACTGATGTGATAATTAGTGAAGTTATAGAGATCAAGACAAGGACTTTTGAGGTGGTTCGATGGATTTGAGTAATAAGTACGCTTTTTGTTGCGAGCATGAACAAGGTGTGAAATAACAAAGCGAAGCCAGTAAGAAGGGTTAGAAACGCAAGGTAGCAAAAGATTGCGAGGCGGAGGCTTTGACGAGGGTCTTTGTGCGAAAAAAAAGTTGTTATCAATGCACTAAACCCAATTAAGATTTCAAATGAGGCTAACTCGAGTAGTACTTTCAATTTCGCTTGTCGGGCTGCTTCCTCTTTTATCTTCTGACATAAACAATCATTTAAGAATTTTAATTTATTTAAATAGTTAAAATATTAATTTATAATGGTGTAAACAATGCCACCCAGAAATGAAATAGTTATATAGTTGGATTTGTACTTAATAGAGACATGATCAAAACTTTGAATCTATTATAAAAGAAAAACCTCAATATTTCTGCTAAAGGATTTAAATTTGATATTTTTGGTCATATATATATATCATAAAACAAAAATCAACTACTGATAGGTAATATTTGCAATATTTCATTAATCGGTGTAAACTTTTTTTTTCCAAAACTGACAAGTTAATTATATTAAACTAAACAGAAGACATATTTGAATAGTGGTAATTAGTATCACTACCTGTTGGTTTACTTCAGTTGACTTTTCTTCTGGTTCTTCTGTGGCCCGACCATGAGTGATTTTTCCCTCCTACAATGAAGAGAATACCTGGTCAATCAATTTAATATGCATATATAATGATTATAAACATATATATTTCGATATTTCCTAATGTTTCTAATGTTTTCCAATTATTTATTGTATTTCAACATTTTTTGTTGACCTTCCTCTTCTAAGAGCCAAGATGAAAATTTAGATATTTAAATCTCCTTAATCTTATTCTTCTTCTACTAATCTAAACCTAGAATTTTTTTTTTCTTTGCTTGGAAATCTAAACCTAAAATTGGATTGAACATATTATTGGTGGAGAAAAACAATTGATTCGTGTAATTAAGAATATATTATGAATCATATGTCCTTCTCTTAAGCGTCTAAATCTACAGCATAACACAACATCTCTCTAAACTATATACAGTCTGCACCCAAAATAACATTACCTAGCCTAGATAAGTTACTTAAAGAACCACAGAATATAAGCTTCTGAAGTAATTTTGTGTAGGAAACAAATTTATTGGCTTTATACCTCCATCTGTTCAAACAGTTGATCTGCTTGCGAGATTTCATCCAGTGAAGTAGCTGTAGCATTTGGATTCTGAATCAAAAACACAAAAAGGAGAAGAATAAAATATATTAGCCTAAATTTTTTCTCAAGAGCCATTTAAACTTTTTTATTTTTTTTATTTTAAGGAGTAGGCTCAAAGTCCTACGTCCTCGTATATTGATTGAAGAAAGTATTACAAGCCATAATTACAAGTGTAAAAATAGAAAATAAAAAGTTAAAATGTAATTTAGCAAAGTAAAGAAATAGAAATGAAGTAAAAATTAGAAAATAAAAAATAAAAAAGAAGAAAAGTAAAAGGAAGGATGAAAATCCACTTAGGCAGGAAAAATGAAGAAAAATGATTGAATAAATCAGAATGATTTTTTCCAGAGTAGAACTTCTTCTTGTATCATGTTTGCCAGGATTGATGAGTGGTTTGATGTGCCATTGAAGATTATGTTGCATCGCTTCTTTTCAGATATGAAAACAAAAAGCAAGAATGAAGTGAGTGTTGTTTCCTTTTTTTGCATTTCGTAGCGATGAGAAGACGGTGTTTATAGGGTTGTAAATAGTTCCCGGATTTTGTTGCAAGATTCTTGTTCATGTCTGGGAAGTATAATGACAGTCCCTAATAGGTGTTGTACGGATTCAAGGCTGGAATTACACAAATAGCATTTGTTTGTAATGAAAAACCATTTAAACTTTTGAAGCTTGGAAATTAAGAGAGGACGGTGAGAAAGTAGAAAAAGAATTGTTAGGTCTGAAATATCAATATTTATTGAGTCCACATACCACACATTTTTCAACAGTACCATCTGCCATTTCCGAGTCCGCCTTTCTCTCGCTTTTCTATAGAAATGAGAAGAAAAGTTGTATCAAAATTAATGGAAGTTTGAAGCTAAAAAATGAGAAGAAAAAGTTGGGCAAAGATTTAAATGTCTCTTTATACAAAAATTCCCAAATTTTTTAGTGATGAAAGACCAGTATGCCTTGACTAGTAATAATTCAAGTCCCTCTTTTCTCTGGTACAAGATCTTTACTTTTGTTTTTTAACAAAAAAAGCAGCAGTTTTTTTTCAGTGTACAAAAAAAGAAGCAGCAGCTGTATTCACTTAATTATTTTTCTGATTAAATGGATACAACGCCGCTTCTTTTGGAAAGAAGCATCTGCTTCATGAAATCTTAACTAGAAAAAGAGCTCAAATTATCTTTTTGAGAGATAAAGAAGAGAAATTATAATTGTTCTTACCAGTGAACTCCGGAAAAAAGGCACCCATAGTGCGTTAACTGAAAAAGGATATTGGATTAGGGTTTGAGCTCTCATGGCGATGAAGGTCTTTTCTTCCTAACTTTAGAGACCTATCAGACACTTGAGAATAGAAAGGGACACTATTTGGAGACGACGGAAATGAATAAGAGGTGCCGTGTGACATTTTTAGATTGAATATTCCTAAAGATGTTTGGTTTTTGGGAAATTTGTAATAAGAGCCCCTACATTATGCCTAAATTGCAAAATAAAAACCTGCATTATTAGAAATTGCAAAAAAGCTCCTGCATTATTACTAAAATTTCAAAAAAAAAAAAACCTACCATTAGATAAAAGCTAACAGCATTAGTTTCAGTAGTTTAATCACTTAAAAATTATTTTTTTAATATTAATTAGTATTTTTGTTACAGAAAAATATTTTCTTACAAAAAAGTTTTATATTCTTTAAAAATATTATTTGAAAAATATTTTCCTAAAGGAAAACATACTTTTCTTACAAAAAATATTTTTCTCAAAAATATATTCTGAAAAAAATATTTTTTCAAAAAATACATTTGTTCAGAAATATTTTTTCATATTTTATTTTAAAAAAAATATTGGGGTAATATCAAATATACCCTTCCAAAATCCAGAAATATCAAATTTACCCCTCCAAAACCGTAAATATCAAATTTACCCTCCTAAAGATAACTTTATATCAAATTTACCCATGATCCAAAAAACTGTTACTTATTCCGTTAAAACCTGACTTATCTCACGTAAATTTACCATGTTACCCTTTTTCTTTTCCTTCTTTCTTCCAATTTGTTCAGCTCCCACTATCTCTTTAACTCCATGAGGCAAGATCTCTCTCTCTCTCTCTCTCTCTCTCTCTCTCTCTCTCACTACGATCACCTCCATTACATTGTCCACAAAATGAGAACTATTTGCAAAAACAAATCAAAACTCTTTGTATGATCTATCTTCTATTTTTATACATTTCATTGTTTCTAAAAGGCGGATCATGTTAGGAGAAGAGTTCATGCACTTTATTCCTTTCTTCGAGCCCCGGATGGAAGCGCTTTTCTCTTATGTGAGTTATGTGATGCTTCCATACCGATTACTATTGATGCGGAAATTTTTTTTTAGAATAAATCGAATGAGATTGAAGAGAGATCTAATACGAACGAGGTTAGAAAATAATATATGAAGGTTTATCCATGTATGTTCATGATCAGAATTCATCACAACTCTGCATGGAAGAATATCATCAAAATTCTGAATGCGATGTGCTTATAAAGGTGTATGACAAACATTGTAAAGATGTTTCAGAAGATAATGGAGAGAGAGAGAGAGAGAGAGGAGACTTGCATTCTTGCTATTTTGGGTTAAAATAGAGAAGAAAGATGGGAGCTTGACATATTAGAAGAAAAAAGAGTTGGGTTTTGAACAGAGAAGAGAGATGGGAGCTCGACATATTAGAAGAAGAAAGAAGAGAAAGGGTAAGAAGGTAATTTTCCGATAATACATGAGGTTCTAACTGGTTGTTTGGGAGTATGGGTAAATTTGATATAAAGTTATCTTTAGGAGGGTAAATTTGATATTTACGGTTTTGGAGGGGTAAATTTGATATTTCTGATTTTTGGAAGGGTATATTTGATATTACCCCAAAAATATTCTATGAAATTAGAAAATATTCTATTGAGGAAAATATTTTTTATGAAATATATATTTTTAAATAATTTTCTTAGAAAGATTATTTTTTTAAAAAACGTTTTTTTAATTAATGAAAAAATATTTTTTTTTAAATAGATATTATTTTTCAGTAGAACAATTTGTTAAGAAAATATGTTTCTAAAACAAAATTTTGTCTACTGCAAAAGTTTTTCAAAAAAATATTTTTCAACAACGATTTTTATACAAAAATATTTTTCTTAATAATATATATTTTAAAAATATTTTTTGTAAGAAAAATATTTTTCTGAAAAAAACGTTACTTAGTATTAAAAAATAATTATCAAGTTATTAAAACTAACGGTGGTAGCTGTAATCTAACGGTAGGTTTTTTTTCTTTCAATTTTAGCAATAATGAAAGGGCTTTTTTGAGATTTCCAATAATACAGGGGCATTTTTGCAATTTAGGAACAATGTAGGGGCCTTTTTGCTAATTTCGCTTTTTTTTTTGGAAGGCAATTCTTAAATCTAATTATGTTAAAGACATTGTTTTTCTTTATTTTGTTTTTGTTTGTTGAATAATGTTTATAAAAGTTAAAGTTTTATAGTTAGAAAAATTAAATAAATTAACTAAAAGAAAGGAAAATAATCAATACTTTATAACAAAATAATAGAAATAATCAAATAAATAGTTCTTATTGCAAAGACATCAAAGTACATAGGCAAATAATACGTTCAAAGAATGAAGCTTAGCTTAACTCTGAAGCAAGGTTTAGTCAACAGTCAGCCAGAATACCAAATGAGCTTATCTTAATATATGCCTCATATCAAAAAAATAATAATAAAATAAAAAAAGACTCTAGAATGAACTAAATTTTCAAAGAAATAGAGCACATGATTTTTAATGTAAGTAAAAAATATATAGATTCCATTATTTTTGTTTCATTTTTAATTAGACTAAATTTCTAGTTCCAATATTGTTTTTAAAAAAAATCAATTTAAAACAGACAAGTTATGCACATGATATATAGACGGAAAAATGATGCAGGTGAAACATAAGGCTTTGTCTAGAATGTTTTTGTGCACTTGTGATATTAATTGCAAGACTTGGTACATGTTGGAATTTATTTGTTAT